>JADRCD010193218.1:429-20873 GCA_019843815.1 Montemys delectorum | reverse complement strand
TATATATATATATATATATATATATATATATATATATATATATATTTATTGATATTTGTTGTCTTAAAATGAGAAAAAATTGACTATTTTATTATTTTAAAATTATATGATCAGGGCTAGAGAGATGACTCAGCTCTTTCAGAGGTCTTGAGTTCAATTCCCAGTAGCCACATGGTGGCTCACAACCATCTCTAACGGGATCCAACGCCCTCTTCTGGTTTGTCTGAAGACAGCAACAATGTACTCACATAAAATAAATAATAAATAAGTCTTTAAGAAAATAATATGATCAACTCATTACAAATTAAGTCATGGGATGTTTTATTTTATTTTTAATCTATTTTTCTTTTTTTTTCTCTTCATTGAAAAGAATTTATTTAATAAACTGGTGACCTTTGCTGTCTGTAAGGGTATTATGTTTATCTCAGACTCCCTGTGCATTGTTTTTCAGACAATAGAGCCCATTCTTATGAAAGAGGTCTCATGTGCTTTGCATAATGCCTTTTCAAGTCCACAGAGTCTTATTTTGTCTCTCCTCACTTTTTTTTTAATTAGGTATTTTCTTTATTTACATGTAAATTTCTCCTTTCCCAGTTTCCCCTCCAAAAAACAAATAAACAAACAAACAAAAACACAAAGAACAAGCCCCTGTTGCCTCCCCCTTCCCCATATCTGCCACCCCACCCTCTCCCACTTATTGGCCCTGGCATTCCCTACACTGGGGCACAGAACCTTCACTGGGCCGAGGTCCTCTCCTTCTATTGATGATTGAATTTGCAATCCTCTACTATACACATGCTGCCAGAACATTCAGTCCCACCATATATAGTCCTTGGTTGGTGGTTGAGTCCCTGGGAGCTCTGAGGGTACTAGTTAGTTCATATTGTTGTTCGTCCTAAGGGGCTGCAAGCCCTTCAGCTCCATAGGTCCTTTCTCTAACTCCTTCATTGGTGACCGTGTACTCAGTTCAATAGATGGCTGTGAGCCTCTACATTTGTATTAGTCAGGTACTGTCAGAGACTCTCAGGAGATAGCTATATTTAGGTTGGTTTGTCTTTCCTTCAGTCTCTGCTCCATAGTTAATCTCTGCAACTCCTTCTGTGGGTATTTGGTTCCCCCTTTTAAGAAGGAATGAAATGTCCACCTTTTGGTCTTCCTTCTTCTTGAGTTTCTTGTGGTTTGTGGGTTGTTCTTCCTGTATTCCAAACTTCTGGGCTAATAACCACTTATCAGAGAGTGCATACCATGTGTGTTCTTTTGTGATTGGGTTACCTCACTCAGGATGATATTCTCCAGATCCATCTATTTCCCTAAAAATTTCATAAATTCATTGTTTTTAATAGCTGAGTAGTACTCCATTGTGTAGATGTACCACAATTTCTGTATCCATTCCTCTGCTGAGGGACATCTGGGTTGTTTCCAGTTTCTGGCTATTATAAATAAAGCAGCTATGAACATGGTGGAGCATGTGTCCTTATTACCTGTTGGAGCGTCTTGTGGGTATATGCCCAGGAATGGTATAGCTGGGTCCTCTGGTACAACTATGTCCAATTTCCAGAGGAACTGCCACACTGATTTCAAGAGTGGTTGTACCAGTTTGCAATCCCACCAGCAGTGAAGTAGTGTTCCTCTTTCTCCACAACCTCTCCAGCATCTGCTGTCACTTGAGTCTTTTATCCTAGCCAATCTGACTGGTGTGAGGTGGAATCTCAGAGTTGTTTTGATTTGCATTTCCCTGATGACTAATGATGTTGAACATTTCTTTAGGTGCTTTTCAGCCATTCGGTGTTGATCAGTTGAAAATTCTTTGTTTAGCTCTATACCCCATTTTTTAATAGGGTTATTTGGTTCTCTGGAGTCTAACTTCTTGAGTTCTTTGTATACATTGGATATTAGCCCTCTATCAGATATAGGGTTGGTAAAGATCTTTTCCCAATTTGTTGGTTGCCATTTTGTCCTATTGACAGTGTCTTTTGCCTTACAGAAGCTTTGCAACTTCATGAGGTCCCATTTGTCAATTCTTGATCTTAGAGCAGAAGCTATTGGCGTTCTCTTCAGGAAATTTTCCCCTGTGCCTATTTGCTTGAGGTTCTTCCCCACTTTATTTTCTATTAGTTTCAATGTATCTGGTTTGATGTGGAGGTCCCTGATCCAGTTGGACTTGAGCTTTGTACAAGGAGAAAGAAATGGATCGATTTGCATTTTTCTACATGCTAACTGCCAGTTGAGCCAGCACCATCTGTTGAAAATGCTGTCTTAGAAAAAAGACAAAAAAAGGCAATAAGAAAAATAAAAGGCATTGTACATTTTCAGAAATCCCCCTAACATCTGACTTGGTAATAGAGGGCTATATTATCATATAGACTTCTGTGTTAATTTGTTGAAATATTCTATTTTTGTCTAGTAAGGTCAAAAAGTAAAATACTGTGTTCATTTTTATTTGATACTACACCAAGTTTTTGGCCAGTGGTTTTTAAAAGAGGTACTTGCACACATGAATATTATGGTACTGTTTTACAAAAGTTGTATTACAGGATCAATCTAGGCACACATCAATAGATGAATGGATAGAAAAAAATGTGCATTACATAGAGATTATAGGAATTTATTCTTTCATAAAGAATGAAATCATATAATATTTAGGAAAGTAGCTGAAATAAGAGATGAATATTGAGTAAAATAAGCCAGACTCAGAAGGCAAAACTTCCTTTCATGTAGAATGCTGACCAAAGGGAAAAAAAAACACAAAATGAAGAGAAAGGGTGCCACGAACACTCACTCATCTACACCAGTCACGTCTGCAGTATTGGGTGTAAAAGCCTGATCAAGGACAAGATGTATTATGGCTCCAAAAGTGAGCCTGTGCCTCTTGGGTATTCAGATAGTTGCTGGCATCTCCTAACTCAGACGTGTTTCAGATCAGTCTTTCCAATCATCAACACGCCCTCATATTTAGGCATAAAGGTACCCCAAGAAATGATTCCTTAATGGGTAAGATTAGGCATTGTTTCTTGACCAGCACAACTTTCCAATATATCCTAATTCAATTCCAAGCTGTCCTTAGCTTGGAATTTTTCTCAAGAAATCTGCCTGACCAGACAGGTTTCCCTTAGAGTTAGCAACAGAGGTCAATCACATTCCTTAGGGCAGCCTCACAGAAGAAAGAACTGTTTTACATACTAGAAACTCAAGAACTTTAGCTAGAATTGGAACTTACAGGTGCGTGCATCCAGCAAGACCCAGAGACCCACAGAATTAGCAGGAAATGCTAGATCGGATTCTCCTAGTCCTTTCCTCCAGCAGAACCAGGGAATTAGCATAGGAATACTAAAATAGCCCCAGCACGGAAGGCCCCACTGCTCTTCCACCTGCCTCACACCTGGCTACCTGATCCTACTGACCTTGTGTGGCGGTCACTTGCCTAAGTGACCTCAGTCTTGCGCCCTTTGCTGTAACCCCCACCCACCTACGTGACTCTTGTCATTCACCCTGGTTCCTGTATACCATATAAGCCTGCTTTTCACTTTGTGCTCCTCTCTTGAACTCAGACTTGCTTGTGGACTTGGACTCGCACTGGTGCACTGGCTAGAACTAGAACTTAGATGAATTAGGACTTAGATTCATGCAGTCCTCGTCTCCTGGGCCCAGAGCGCTTGGACCCAGGGGATGCAGCGCCTATCCAGAAGAGGTGGCTGCTGCTTTAGACCCAGTGTGTTTCAGGTGGCCTCAGATGTACCTTAATTGTTAAGCCACCAGATCTATCATTTCTCTTTTGCAATGACTATAAAAGTCTGATGCCATTTTTTAAGAAATACATTCAGATCCTGTACTCCATGTGTCCTCTCTGCCATCATTTCTTCCCCAGGGTTGAGGGAGGCCCAAATCTGCTGGCCTATGGCAAAAGGGAGAGTGTTTGAGGAAGGGAAGTAGAACAACAGCAGAAGGAAAGGGGGACAGGAAGTTCTAGGGAAGATGAATACGTCCAAAATACATTAAGTACATGTGTAAAAAATGTAATAACTTCATCTTTATTAAAAAAAAAACAAAGACAAAAAAACTGCTCCATGAGAAAAGTTGTCAGCTCATCTCCCCCTTGACATAAGTGTTTTTCCTTTAGGAAAGGCCAAATGATTTTGTATATCAATTCATCACACTCAGAATATTTAATATTACAGACTCAGGAGTTGATGATGAGATTTAATGTAGTCAACTGTGCTAATGTGTGGTTAAGGACATTATGGACTTTTTCTGTTATTCATGGCTTGCATGTGTGACACTAAACCAGCTGTTTGCCCTCTATTATGGTTTTGGCATTATATTATTGTTACAACAGCTTTTCTTAGTGAGCATCTTGGCCACATTGCAGACCTAACTTGAGTGGTTATGTATTTATTTCTTCCCACCTTAGAGACCTTCTCCTCTAATAATTACCAGTTGGTTATTGACATAGATGGATGAAGGGCATACCTCTGGAAGATAAAAATAGGTCAATCCTATTGACTTCAAGTTTTTATCATACAAATCTTTCACATGCTTAGTTAAATTGACCACAAGATACGTCATATTACTTGTGGCTATTTGAAGGGCAAGGTTGTTTACCTGTTTTTTCTTTCTCAGTCTTTTGGCCTTTTTCTTTGTAGAAGGGCTATGGATTTTTTGAGTTATCCATCCACTTCAATGAAAATGATTTTTAGCTGTAAGGGTCCCTGGTATAATACTTAAGGTCATTTATATATACTATCATATCATCTACAAGTAATCATACTTTGACTTTTTTTCTAATTTTATCCCCTTGATCTCCTTCAGTTGTTTTATTGCTCTAATTAGAACTTCAAATTCTATATTATCTTTTTTTCTATCTTATCTATACAGTACTAATCTGTAAAACCTTTCAATAACTTTTAGTCATTATGTTGTATCTTCTTAGAGTGGAATAAAAAATATTTCTACTCAAAAACCTGTTCTGTGTATTTTCATGAGATGTTTATGACAGTAGAATAATTATATAAAATATGATAAAAGTAGACTTTTTGCAACCTAAACACAAATTCACATTTCAAGATCTTAATAGGCTTTGCAAAGACTAGTTTTAACCTTGTGGAGTGTCTTAGTCAGGGATTTTATTTTTGCACAAACATCATGACCACGAAGCAAGTTGGGGAGGAAAGGGTTTATTTGCCTTATTTCTATATTGTTGTTTATTATAAGGAAGTCAGGACTGGAACTCAAGCAGGTCAGGAAGCAGGAGCTGATGCAGAGGCCATGGAGGGATATTCCTTACTGGCTTGTTTTTTCTGGCTTGCTCTGCCTGCTCTCTTATAGAACTCAAGACTTTCAGCCCAGAGATGGCACCACCCACAAGGGGCCCTACCCCCTTGATCATTAATTGAGAAAATGCCCCACAGCTGGGTCTCATGGAGGCACTTCCCCAACTGAAGTTCCCTTTTCTGTGGTAACTCCAGCCTGTGTCAAGTTGACACACAAAACTAGCCAGTACATGGAGACTATCAACACCTTGAGAGCAGATAAAGTAATTTTGTTGAATTTTTAAAATTTTATCAGTTAGCCAGTTCTGGACTTGAGAAGAAAATACGTATGATTATAACTATCTCAAAAGGATCAACTGTCATTTTGGATGCTTGTGTAAAGTACTGAAACTTTATAATAACTAATTAATTTCACAAAAATTTATGTCTAGCTTACAATACACTTCTTAAACAAATAAATATGTAAATGATAATGCATTAAAACTTACTCTTCAGATGTGAAAAGCCATGCACTAATTAATAAATAAAATGTATTTTCTATGTTTTATTAAAAGAAAATGGAAAATCAATACTTTCACAAGGAAACCTGATAGTCTGTTATGAAAAATGGAGGAGAAGATCGCAGCAGGGACCAGCAGCGGTTGTTCCCTTACGCCCATATTTGTTGAATTCTGTCATATTAGTAGTGGATATGAAATATATAAATTATAGGCTATTTTTTAACTACTTTTTTACTCTGACTTACCAAAGTGATCCTAGGCAGTAAGGCAGGTACATTTTATCACAATTATCTTTTATTTCTGCCACCATTCTGTTTTATATTCTTCTGTTCTCCATTTCTCTCTATTTAAGCTCATATAACACACTCTAGAGTTAATCTGATGATAATTCTTCCTAAATGTTTTGACTTTAATACATTTTTTGTCTGTTTTAGTTGTTTCTCCACTAAGTGACAGCCTGCTCTGATGCCCTGGTGCCCATGGGACTGAGTTTGAACTCTTTGCTCCCTATGTCACCCACTTTCCTCAGAGGAGGTCAATCTGTGTAATGGCTTTATTGGAAAGAAAAAAGATAATATGCTAGGAGTTGCATTTAGTGACTTACTGTGTGAAGAGGCTCATTTATAAGGCTACCCCCTAGTCTGTGCTCAGAAACAGTTTTCTTTTTTCTCTTTCTCTGTAAAGACTTTCATCTCTCAAAATCCTGAATTACGCTTTTCCTCTAATTAAATATCTTTTATAACTATCTGGACTATCTTTACTTTCAATATATGTTCAGAAAGAAAAACATCTAAGGCCTTACCTGCATAAGAACAGAAGATAACCAATAAAGACAACTTAAAAAGTGAGAACAAAAAGTCTTCTCTCAACATAAGCTTTCTTTATACTTATCAATAGTGAGAAATCTGTCTGGAACAATGTCTGCTATTGAATTAATAATCTACAATTATGATTTTGTTTATATAGAGAGAATCATTACCATGATGGTAATTTATAACAAATTACAGAAAAAATGTTAATCAGAGAAATCTAGAAATTATGAAAATTTGAAAGTTCTAGAAGAATGAAATAGGACCATGGCAGTATATCTTTGGCTATGACCATAGCCTGCAGTATACTATAGCGATGGCTGAATAGTAGTAATGGGGGATATGGAGGCTGATTTCAGTGGCCAAGATATACACTCATAGATGTCTTCATCCATGTGTTAATCAAGAAGTTACAAAACACAAAATTTGTCTCTGGAGTGTCATTCACTTTGGTTGAAAAAGATAGATAAATTTTGTATTTTTCTGAGGTTCACCATATAGTGAGTGTGACTGACATTAAATTATTTGAAATTTTGGCATATTTGACTATATAAAGTCATAAAAATCCCTTACAATTAAAAAATACAAAACAGATGTTCTTTACAGTTAAAAATATACCTAACAGAGATTGCTTATAATCTTGGAGCATAGTTTATATTCTTTGTTGGCATACTATAACAGAATCAATATGGAAAAATAATGTGAAAAAAAAAAGCTAAGCAATTTGGATCAATAGCCACAATTGTTTTAAAGTGAAATAAATCTATTGGGATCCAAATGTATATTATTTAGTAAATTCTAAGATATTATGAACCAGAGTACAATTATGTTCTTGATGAAAAATAATAATTTGGCCCGGCAGTGGTGGTGCATGCCTTTAATCCCAGCACGTGGGAGGCAGAGGCAGGTGGATTTCTGAGTTCAAGTCCAGCCTGGTCTACAGAGTGAGTTCCAGGACAGCCAGGGCTACACAGAGAAACCCTGTCTTAAAAAACCAAAAAATAAAAAAAAAAAAAAGTAGATACTACAAATTATATGAAACAAAAGTAACTTGACCAAAAATAATAGAAATAAGCCAAAGTAAAACAAGCTAAGTCTAGCTATTTAGATAACAAAATTACTTTTACTCCTTATGAACATATATTTCCAGAGCAAGTATGTGATTTTTTTTTCACTAAGGTTTTGTTTTTAAAACTCTAAATTGCCTTCCAGTCTTGCTACTCCTCCCCTCCTCCCTTGGCAGATTGGGCTCTCCAGCACCCCTCCCAACCCAGAGACAGCCTGTCTCTTAGGAGATTTGTCCTAATCAGGATCACAGATGACCCCCTCCCTACCCCCAACCCAATACCTTCCCTAGCTGGTACCTCCACAGAGCCCCAGCAGCCTCAGGACCTATCAAACCTGCAGGAGACACAACTTCCTTCTGGTCTGCAACTCTTCGTGGAGCAGATAGGGTGCTCCTGTCCCCTCCCACAACTCAGAGACAGACTGTCTTCCAGATCTATCTGCTGTAATTAGGGACATAGGAGGCCTGCCCTACATAGGGACACAGGACCCCCACTACCCCCCACTACCACCCTACCCCACCCCACCCTCCTGCAACCAGAGACAGCACTGTTTGTCTCCTAGGAGGCCTGCTCTAACCAAGCACACAGAGCTCTACCTGCCAACAAGGAGGGACAGGCTCCAGTCAGAGGCAACAAGGCCAGTTAACACCACAGATAACCAGATGGAGAGAGGAAAGTGCAAGAACATAAGCAACAGAAATCCATGCCACTTGGCACTATCACAACCCAGTTCTCCAACCACAGTAAGACCTGTGTACCCTAACACACCCAAAAAGCAAGATTCTGACCTAAAATTCTATCTCATGTGGACAACAAGGACTTTAAAGAGCTTATATAAATAGCTTAACTCCCTTAATGAAATACATGAGAATAAAGGTAGACAGGTAGAAACCTTTAAAGAGGAAACAAATAAATCCCTTAAAGAAATACAGGAAAACGCAATCAAATAGATGAAGGA
The DNA here is from genome assembly GCA_019843815.1 of Montemys delectorum. Lineage (NCBI taxonomy): Eukaryota > Metazoa > Chordata > Mammalia > Rodentia > Muridae > Montemys > Montemys delectorum. The sequence goes on along the minus strand of JADRCD010193218.1, from coordinate 12,272 downwards.
ATTGAACAAAACTCTCCATGACCTAAAATTGGACATAGAACCAATAAAGAAATCACAAAGAGAGGCATCCCTGGAGACGGAAAACCTAGAAAAGAGATGAGGAGTTACAGATGTGAATATCACCAACAGAATACGAGAGATAGAAGAAAGAATCTTAGGCATAGAAGATACCATAAAAGATATTGACATAACAGTCAAAGAAAATACAAAGTGCAAAAAGCTCCTAACCCAAAAAATCCAGGAAATTCAGGATACAATGAAAAGACCATACCTAAGAATAACAGGAATAGAAAAGAATAAAGATTCCCAGTTTAAAGGGCCAGGGAACATCTTCAACAAAATCATAGAAAAGAACTTCTGTAACTTAAAAAATATATATAACCATAAACATACAGGTAGCCTATAGAATACAAAACAGATGGGGCCAGAAAATCTTCCTGTCACATCATAATCAAAACAGTAAATACACAGAACAAGGAAAGAATATTAAACATGGTAAGGGAAAAATGCCTTTATATAGGCAGACCTATCAGGTATACCAGACTTTTCAACAGAGGCTTTAAAAGCCAGAAGATCCTGGACAGATGTCATACAGAACATAAGAGAACACAAATGCCAGCCAGAACTACTATACCTAGCAAAACTCTCAATTACCATAGATGGAGAAACCAAGATATTCCATGACAAAACCAAGTTTAAAAAATATCTTTCTACTAATCCAGCCCTACTAAAAGGAAAACTTCAACACAAGAAGGGAAGCCACACCCAAGAAAAAACAAGAAATCAATCATCTCACAACAAACCCAAAAGAGGATAACCACACAAACATAGTATCACTTCTAACAACAAAAATAACAGAGCTAACAATCATTGATTTTTAATATCTCTCAATATCAATGGACTCAATTCCCCAATAAAAAGGCATAAGCTAACAGACTGGATATGAAAACAGGATCCAGCATTTTGCTGCATACAGGAAACACACCTCAGTGACTAAGAAAGACACTACTTCAGAGTAAAAGGCTGGAAAAATTTTCTAAGCAAATGGTCTCAAGAAAGAAGCTGGAGTAGCCCGTATAATATACAGTAAAATAGACTTTCAACCAGAAGTTATCAGGCGAGATGTGGAAGGACACTTCACCAAGATACATTCTCTGAACTCTCAGTTCTGAACAACTATGCTCCAAATTCAAGGACACCCACATTTGTAAATGAAAGTTTACTAAAGGTCAAAACACACATTGAACTTCACAAAATAATAGTGGGAGACTTCAACACCCCATTCTTACCAATGGACAGGTCATTGAAGCAGAAATTTACACAGTGAAACAAATAGAGAATATGAACTAAATGGATTTAACAGATATACAGAACATTTTACCCTAAAAGAAAAGAATATATTGTTATCTCAGCACCTCATGATACCTTCTCCAAAATTGACCATACAATCAGACACAAAACAAGCTTCAACCGATGCAAGAAGATTGAAATAATCCCATGCATCCTATCACATCACCACAGACTTAGGCTAGACTTCAATAACAACAAAAGTAACAGAAAGCTCACATACCAATGAAAATGGAACAACTCTCTACTCAATGATAACTTGGTCAGGGAAGAAATAAAGAAAGAAATTAAAGACTTTCAAGAATTCAATGAAAACAAAGGCAGCATACTCAAATTTATAAGATACAATGAAAGCAGTGCTAAGAGAAATATTCATATCACAAAATGTCATCATAAAGTAATTGGAGAAATGCTTGAAAGCCCCAGAACAAAAAGACACAAAAACACCCAAGAAGAGTAGATCTCAGGAAATAATTAAACTTGGACTGAAATCAATTAGAAACAAAGAGAAAGACACAAAGAATCAACAAAATTACAGCTGACTCTAAGAAATTCAACAAAATAGATAAACACTTAGCCAAACTAACTAAGGGAGACAGAGACAGTATCCAAATTAACAAAATCAGGAGACATAACAGAAACTGAGGAAATTTTAAAAAATCATCAGATCTTACTACAAAAGCCTTTACTCAAGAAAACTGGAAAATCTAGATGAAATTGATGACTTTTTAGACAGTTACCACATACTAAAATTAAATCAAGAGTAGATAAACTATCTAGAGTCCCATACCCCCTAAGGAAATAGAAGTCATTAAAAACCTCCCAACCAAAAAGAACCCAGGGCCAGATGGTTTTAGTGCAGAATTCTAGCAGACTTTCCAAGAAGAGATAATACCAACACTCCTCAAACTATTCCACAAAAAAGAAACACAAGGGACATTACTTAATTCATTCCATGAAGCCACAGTGATGCTGATACCTAAACCACACAAAGAGCCAACAAAGAAACAGAACTTCAAACCAATTTCGTTTATCAATATTGATGCAAAAATATTCAATAAAATTCTAGCAAACCAAATCCTAGAACACATCAAAATGATCATTCACCATGATCAAGTAGGCTTCATTCTTGGGATTCAGGAATAGTTCAATATAAAGAAATCCATTATATAAAAAAAACTCAAAGAAAAAAATCACATGGTCATCTCATTAGTTGGTTGAAAAGCCTTTGACAAAATACAACACCCCTTCTCTTTAAAAGTCTTGGAAAGATCAAGAATTTGTGGCACAGAATTAAACATAATAAAAACAATTTATAGGAAACCAACAGCCAACATCAATTTAAATGGAGAGAAACTTGAAGCAATCACACTAAAATCAAGAACCAGACAAGGTTGCCTATTCTCTCCCTAGTTATTCAAAATAATACTTGAAGTTCTAGTTAAAGCAATTAGACAACAAAAGGAAGTCAATGGAATACAAATTGGCAAGGAAGAAGTTGAGGTACCACTATTTTCAGATGATATGATGGTATACATATGTGACCCAAAAACATTATACCAGAGAACTTCTACAGCTGATAAACAATTTCAGCAAATTGGCTGTCTATAAAATTAACTCAAACAAATCAGTAGCCTTCATCTATATGAAGGATAAAGAGGCTGAGAAAGAAATTAGGGGAACAGCACCCTTTATAATAGTCACAAATAATATAAAATATCTTGGTGTAACTCTAACCAAGCAAGTGAAAGATCTGTATGAAAATAACTTCAAATCCCTGAAGAAAGAAATCTAAGATGACCTCAGAAGATGGAAAGATTTCCCATGCTCATTGATCAAAAGGATTAAGATAGCAAAATGGCCATTTTACCAAAAGCAATCTGCAGATTCAGTGTAATCCCCATAAATATTGTAACTCAAATTTTCACAGAGATAGAAAATACAGGAACAAAAAACTGGAGAGGAGACTGAAGGAAAGGCCATCCACATACTGCCCCACCTTGGGATCCAGTCTCTGGGCAGAGATTAAACCCAGACAACATTCCTGATGCCAGGGCATGTTTAGAGACAGGAGCCTGGCATAGCTGTCCTCTGAGAGGCTCTGCCAGTACCTGACTAAGATTGATGCAGATACTTACAGCCAACCATTGGATTGATCCCGGGGACCACAGTGGAAGAGTTAGGGGAAGGACTAAAGGAGCTGAAGGAGATTGCAACCCCATAGGAAGAATAACAGTACAAAATAACTGTACTCTTCAGAATTCTCAGAGGCTAAGCCACCAACCAAAGTACATTCATGGTTCCTGTCTACAAAGGCATCAGAGGTCTGCCTTATCTAGCCTCAGTGTGAGGGGATGCATTTAGTCCTGTGGAGGCTTAATGCCTCAGAGAAGGGGGCATTAAGAGAAGGCTGAGGTAGAAGTGGGTCTGTGGGGGAGTACCCTCTCAGAGGTGAAGGGGAGAGGGATGGAAGGTTTGTGGAGGGGGTATCAGGAAGGGTGGCAACATTTGAAATGTAAATAAATAAAATAATTAATAAAAAATAAAACTAAATTGTTCAGCTAAGCAGAATCAGTGCTTGGATATATGTATATACCTAAGTAAAAGTACACATGGGGATCCCCATATACTTATTTTTATTTTTAGTGGATGATTATAGAAATTTATTATGTATAATAAATTATTCTAAAATATGACTATACTAAATGGCTCTCCACTTTCCACTTTTCTGAAACTTAAGTTTACCCAGTTCTAAATGCCTGGTTACACTTAGGTTCCATCCAGAAAGCAAGGGAAGATTCAAGTTATGGATTGCTTTCTAAGTTAGCTTCAGCACACTGACACTTCCATCCTTCTAAGCAAGGCAGTCATGAAAGCCAGAGTTTTAAGCAATGCATGTTATTTATTACTCTGGCGAGAACCCTTGCTCCATTAGGGGGTTACAGTTCCATATACAATCCTGTGATCTGTCAACGTTTCCCTACACTCACACAGGGTAAAGGGTGTTTGACCAAGACCCGATAGCATTAGCTCATCACTTCCTTCCTCCTAAGCAACCATATTTTCCTACATTTTTACCTTAGCTGGAGATCAATGCATGTTAGAGAAAATTAACATGTCAGTTTAGGCATGACTGTAATAATTTGAATGATTGCTTTGGATATTTGTTCCTCTTCCATGACAAACAAAGATATTATGCATTAAATATGGTTAGGTCACATGATGAAAGAAGCCAAGATCTCTGTGGAGATGTACCAGGGAGCTCTCTGGGAAAGTTACCCATCACCCTTCCACCCTCTCAGCCTGTGAGATTTGGCAAAATTTTTACTACAACTTAATCCCTGATACCAACAGGTTAATTCCTTTGAGATTAAAACTATCCAAGAATTTATTCGTGGTGTGAGTCATTAATTCCAAGACGTATTTTCTTTTTTTTTAGTAGACTGGGTTAATAAATCAAGAAATATGGAGAAATTCTTTTTTTCTTTATTAAAACTGGAGCACAATAATCTGGATATAAGTTACTATGCTAGCTAGGTCTGTTTCTCATCCTTTGGTGTACTTCCTACTTGTTATACCACATCTAGAAAGACCATACTTCATCAAACGAAGCCCACTGAAACAGAGTATCCAATGGGTGTAGTTTGAGGTGACTGTTCCTTTGTTCACAGGAGCTCCTGATTGCTCTGCCTTTTTGTTTGTTTTGGTTTTAGATTTTACTCAACTCATCATCAGTGAAGTGCTCTGAGGGCCAGAGAATACTGAGGGACAAAGTGGGCTTATACTTGAGAATCTACTTTAAAATATTTCCTAAAGAACAGAGACTTGCAAACAACAGCATACTAGGATTGTAAGTTAAGAAATATTCATAACTTGAAAAAATTGTGCGTGTGTGTGTGTGTGTGTGTGTGTGTGTGCATGTGTGCACACATGCTGTTGCATAGGCAAATAATCAAAAGGATAAGTAAGCTTCCCACAAGTGAAACAGGAGAAATAAAATCCAACAACACCTCCAGCTCTTAATTTTCTTCTTTGTTTTCTTTTGGTTTGTAAATGAACAAGAAAAGGGAGAGCAAGAAAGCTGGGGAGCTTGGACCCAGCTGCAGACATCAAGCCTTAATGTGACCCATGAGCAGCAGTCAAGTGGAACTTCACGGATAATCATTTCTCCACAGTGATTTCTGGTGTAGGCTTTCAGATATTGTTTCAAGGTTAACTTGATTTATATATCCTGTGAAATTTTAGCCATGTTTACATGAATGCATGTAATTTTGTAAAATTGCAAAGTGACTATTTTTTGCATAGAAATTTTATATAGACATTCTAAAACAATACTTTGTGTTTTCTGTATTCTAATTTTTCTTTAGTATCTATTTAACATCTGGATTTTCACATACTTTTCAAAGTATTGTGCTTAAGTATGTGTGAAGTATTGTGTGGTATAAGAAATAGGAGTGTGAACAGGTTGGTTGCAGCTAGCTGCATATTATAAGGATTTTAGACATTTGGAATGTAAACAAATAAAATAAGTAATTAGAAAACCTAATTTTAGTACATGGAAAAAGTTTCCTAGGGAAGATAGAACATAAAGGAATTAAAACAGCATCTCCACAATGTTAGAAAAATAAAACACCAGACGTAAAAGATGTTTTACTTGTTTTATGTAAGAAAAGAGAGGAGAAAAAATGGAGTTGCTTACAGGCAGAGCAATTTCACTTGGTGATGAGGAAGCTCTTAGCTAAGTTGGAGTAAATCCAGTACTTCCTAATGTCATAGGACGTGCTAAGGAAAGCATTGACTAGTACTTGGTAGGGAAGTTAAAAAGAGATTAGCTCATATACTACAGAACAAGACAGGAGACACCAAATCTGTATTTATTGGTTGCATAAGCTCTGAAGATAACTGCAGTTCACTCATGCTCTGAACGTCTGCTTGTGTGACATACACTCTGTGAAACAGCATAATAATCCACCACTGCAAACACAAGTTTATATCATATTGAGCATCAGATCCATGTACAAAGGATCAGGAATTTCAACTTTTTGTAATATTCTTTCTTTGCATTAAATATCAACAAAAATCTGGTCTTAAAAATGCATCAGAACACATACACATGACATGGCAAAAAGGTATAAATAAATGAGAAGAAAAAGCAGAAAGAATGAATGGAAGGATGTGGTCTAGCCACAGGTCCCCTACAGAGTGAAGACAAGTCACAGGTAACTATGTTTTCTCCCCAGAAAAATCAACTCTTCCTTGCTTCTTTCTATGGTCTGGGGTTATTTGTGCTTTTTGTCTCTGCCTGGCCTTTTCTTCTTAATTATTATCCTTGCTATGATTATTTGAAAGCATTCTAAAGAAGGTAGAAATATGAGGGTGACAGACTGGAAAAATTATCTAAAAAAGTTGTAGGATCAAAAAAAAATATTCTTTTGTTTTGTTTTGTTTTGGTTTTTGGTATAAAGACTTTCAGGAAAAAAATCCTACTAACAAGATTAGAGTTCAAAGGGCAGCCATTTGACCTTCTATTTATAAAATAAGTCAGAAGCCAGAACAATATGTAATATAACTTACAATTTTGGGAAACAAGGAAGGAATCATGGAAGCAGATATTAGGAAAGACATTTTCCTTGACCCAAAAATTTACTTCCGATTAAATTACACCCTGTATTACTGTATTATGTTAGTTTTCGTCATTGATATAACTGCATGCTCAACAAGATGCAAGTTATATGAGTAAAGAATTCTTAACTCTCCCTTATAGTTTGAGGGAACATACCTTATCGTGGCACAGATGACAGGGATGCAGGAATATGAGGCACTTAGGAAATAGAAAATAGACAGGACCATGAGGCAAAGTTATTAAACAGTCCCACACAAGGGACACACCCTGGCTTCACCTCAACCCTTCCATTCCCCCGAAGCGAAGAACAGAGTACTCAAGTACAGAATCCTTTGCGGGGACACTTTACAATTAAACCACATTAACTCAACTTAAATGATAATTCAAAATTCACTTCCCACGGGAAACTTTGTTGAAAAGAGGCAGAGGGATCACAATTACCAGTATAGAAGGAGGGACCATTAATCTCACTTCTTTGGCTATATGGATAAAGTAGCATTTAGACACATGAACACTCAGCCTTGAGGTAGCCAAGGTTTTTTTTTTTGTTGTTGTTTTTTGTTTTGTTTTGTTTTTGTTTTTTGTTTTTTGCATATGCAGAGCATGATTGACACCCCAAGCACACAGAGCAGACACATCTTCAAGCATGCTTCCATAGGTTCTTCTTGAATTAGAAGTAAAATATTTTAGAACTTCCTCATGGGCAGTGGCAGAATGACATTGACTACAGGGAGAACCCAGGTTCCCATCTTTGTGATGTTTTGTGACCAAATCATACTCTTTTTCCTTGCACTAATATACAATTTCAGGTTTTCAACATCTGCCATTGGAATTATTTTCATAATGGATTTCTTGGCCTCCAACTTAACTCTCTGTTGTAGCCAGGTAAATCATTCTAAAACTTAAAACAGAAAGCACTTCCTGCTTAAAACTCCTTAGCAGCACTTAATGGGAGAGAAAGGTGGGCAGGGAGAGAGGGGAGGAAGAGGTTGAGGTTGAGGAAGAGGGAGAGTGAAAGGGAGAATAAGGAAGAGGGGGAAGAGGGGAAGGGAGAGGGAGAAGGAGAGAGAGACTGAGAGAGAGAAGAATCTGTGGTTTAAGACTCAGAGTATTTCACTTTTTTCCCATGGAGAGGGGAGTTAAGAGGGTAGTAGAGGCAGAGAAAGGCAGAGAGGGAGAGAAAGTAGAGAAGTAGAGGCTGGCCATGAGCAGGTGGAAAGAGAGGAGTAGAGAGAGGGAGAAGACAATGGGGAGAGAGGGGAAAGGGCAAAAGGATAGAGAGGGGCAAGAAGGCAAGAGCAATCGAGTGTTTCATTTTTCTAACTTTGAAATTTATACATATTTTGTTCCCATTAAACTCACCTCCACTTTCAGCTCTGCCATGTTTCCTCTTTTGTTTTTACCTTCGGTATTTTATGCTCCTGTGTCCTTGCTCACACACACCTCCGTCAGTTGAATTTTGCTTTCTTACCATTTTAACTTTTTCTTTAAGCCTTTAAAGAGAAGCTCACATTTTCATAAGACCCCTTGGCTCTTCTCTCTCTGTAGCACCTCAGTTTTTTGCATATGTGCTCTGTGACCCTATGCTTATTTTACAACTTGCTTGGGATCCAGAATGAACTTTTCTTTCTTTCTTTTTTTTTTTTCTTTTCCTTTTTAAAAGTTTTATTGCATTATGATTTCCATTTATCTGAATTTGATTTTAAGTAAATAGAATTAAATTACATTCTTGTTTTCCTTTTGTACCCCAACTCCTCCCAGAGCCCCCCTTCAATACCTACAATATCTTTTTTGTCATATTAAAATTTATAAAACATTATAACAATAAAATGAGTAATATAAAAGTTGTTTGATATAAAACAATAATCAATTTAACAGTCTTATGTAGATGCTTGTCTACAGCAATACTGAAAATACATGTTTTTCTCAATATGAATTTTAAATAAGTCCAAATGTATTAACTGTATATTTCAAAATAATACATCACTACTAATATTTTCTTAAGTGAACATAAATATATAAAGTGTTTTTGTTTGTTTGTTTTGTATTTAGTAGAGCTTAAAATCCTGGCTCTTATTATGGTAACTTGATAGAAAAGTTACAAACGTCAAGCAAAGCATTCAGTCTTACTCTTTGTTGTTCTCTTACAAGCCCCCTCCCAATTTAATTGTCTACATTTCTTTTGGGTATATAAATACTTTTAAAATATGTAAGCTGTTCTGAAAACCATAGTATAGTATAAAAAACATGAAATAAACAATACTACTAATAAAGAGGCGGAGATAGGAGAAGCAAGATCTCAAGACCATTATGCTGTACACAGCAAGACACTGTAAAGGAACAAACAGGCTGAAAGTGTATATGGATTGTATAATATCGGACCTATTTCACCAATCACCAAGACCATTGGATGACAATCAACAGATTTCTAATTCCTCATGTTTTTGGATATGAATTGATTATAATATGTTGGTAATATTAATTTTCACATTAAGATATTAAGAAAAAGTAATTGTTACTTCCTGTTGTTTTTGTTGAAAGAGGCAGCATTATGTTTGTGTGGATTTGTTGAAAGATTACTTTCTTGCTTCTTCTAGGGTGTAGTTTTGCTCCTTTTGTTGATCTTTTCCATCTATTATCCTTTGTAGGGCTAGATTTGTGGAAAGATATTATATAAATTTTGTTTTGTCATGAAATATCTTGTTTTCTCCATCTATGGTAATTGAGAGTTTTGCTGGGTATAGTAGCCTGGGCTGGCATTTGTGTTCTTGTAGAGTCTGTATGACATCTGCCCAGGATCTTCTAGCTTTCATAGTCTCTGGTGAGAAGTCTGGTGTAATTCTGATAGGCCTGCCTTTATATGTTACTTGACCTTTTTCCCTTACTGCTTTTAAAATTCTTTCTTTGTTTAGTACATTTGGTGTTTTGATTATTATGTGACAGGAGGAATTTCTTTTCTGGTTGAGTCTATTTGGAGTTCTGTAGACTTCTTGTATGTTCATGGGCATCTTTCTTTAGGTTAGGGAAGTTTTCTTCTATAATTTTATTGAAGATATTTACTGGCCCATTACATTGGGAATCTTCACTCTCTTCTATACCTATTATCCTTAGGTTTGGTCTTCTTATTGTATCCTGGATTTCCTGGATGTTCTGGGTTAGGAGCTTTTTGCTTTTTTGCATTTTCTTTGACTGTTGTGTCAATGTTTTCTATGGTGTCTTCTGTCCCTGAGATTCTCTCTTTTATCTCTTGTATTCTGTTGGTGATGCTTGCATCTACAACTCCTGATTTCTTTCTTAGGTTTTCTATCTCCAAGGTTGTCTCTCTTTCTGATTTCTTTATTGTTTCTATTTCCAATTTTAGATTCTGGATTATTTTGCTCATTCCCTTCACCTGGTTGATTGTGTTTTCCTGTAGTTCTTTAAGGGATTTTTGTGTTTCCTCTTGAAGGGCTTTTAGCTGTTTACATGTGTTCTCCTGTATTTCTTTGAGGGTGCTATTTATGTCTTTCTTAAAGTCCTGTATCATCATCATGAGAAGTGATTTTAAATCTGAATCTTGCTTTTCCAGTATGATGGTGTGTCCAGGATTTGCTATAGTGGGAGTATTGGGTTCTAATGATGCCAAGTAACCTTGGTTTGTGCTGCTTATATTCTTATGCTTGCCCTGCACCATCTGGTTATCTCTAGTGCTACCTACCCTTGCTAAATCTGACTGGGGTTTATCCTTCCTATGATCCTGATTGTGTCAGAACTCTCAGAGTCCTGCTGTCTCTGTGATCCTGTGACCCTGGGCTTCTTAGAGCACCTGGGAGTTGAGCTTCCTCTGTCTGTTTTGGGAATGGCTGAAGAGTTTGTGCCCAAGGTCTGTTCTGGGCACCGACCCATCCAGACAGACCTGAAGCAACCCAAGCCACTGGGCTGGCAGAGTTCCAGTGTGCCTGGGTCCTGCTGGTCCCAGTTATTCCCAGTGTTGGGACAGATGTTGTGTCCTCCTCACCTCTGATCCTGGGCATGTTAGAGCACCTGGGAGTGGAGCTTCCTCTGAACTTTTCTTGTTTTAGTTTCTCTAATGGTTTGGCAGAGTCTCTAAAATAGTTTTGTTGCTCTATTATTGATGCATTGTTGAATTAGTCTTTATTCTTCTAAAGAATTATGGTGACTATGTGAAAGGAAAGGGATAGTCTTCTTATTTTGGAACCTCAAAACTGTATGTCACTAAAAAGTATTAATCCCTACGGTGAGTCCTCACAATCATCTTAGAGGCCCACTTGGTACCAAGTTTCCAAATGTGTTTTGTTTCACTTGACTAGATTGGAAGTCTGGTCTCTGGTAGATATTGTTAGAAAATCATTCTTACTTCAGATTATTGCAAGAGCTCTGAATATTGATTTCAAGAAAGAATATTTTCCCCAGTGGAGAAGACAAAACAGATTTCATATTCATAGCCAGTGTAGGCTATACAATAAGCCTGTGTCTCAAAACAAATACACAAATGTATGGCTTACTATAAAATCCTTGACATCAAAACTATCCTGTAAAAACTAAAATTATTATTTGGCCATATATATTGCAATTTTTTATTTGTAAAGAAAAATGAAATCATGATGTTAGCAGAATTCATTCTGTCAAGTGAGCTGAGCCAACGGTAAACTGAAAGTGTTTCATGTTCTCTTTCATATGTGCATCTGAGGGTTTTTTCCCACAAAAGATTTTTTTTATAGTTTTCTTTTTTTATTAGATATTTTCTTTATTTACATGTCATATGATATCTCCTTTCTCAGTTCCCCTCTGAAAAAAAAAAGAAAAAAAGAAAAGAAAAGAAAAGAAAAAAAAGAAAAGAAAAAACCCTGTTCCTCCCCCCTTCCCCTGCTCT
>JADRCD010193216.1:0-12551 GCA_019843815.1 Montemys delectorum | reverse complement strand
CATCATCATCATCATCATCATCATCATCATCATCATTCTATCAACATCATCATCACCATCACAATCATCATATCTCCATCATCATCAACATCATCACCACCAACAACAACCATATCTCTGATAAGCTTTCCCTCTCTCCAAATCAGAGTGAATCCAGGCTTGATGTGCCCAAATCACTTCTTTATATTTTGTTTATATTGATTATAATGGACAATAGATTATTTTCTTCAGTAGAAGTTCCTTAAAAACAAGGACTTTTTTTCCTCTCTCTGTCTCTCTGTGTTTATTTCTCCTCTTATCCTTCTTGTAAGTCTTAAATATTTGTTCAAAGAGTATATTAAATTGAAAATAGGAAATGAAAGTGTGGGTTTTTAAAGCATCTCTCATTAGTAGATAAAATCTAGGCAGTATTTAAGTGCTGTCGTAGTCTCTGGTGCTAGTGCGCCTACGGAGAATTGTCTTGATCACTGATTAATACAGGAGCTCACTGTGGGAGGCACCATTCCCTGGGCTAAACATGAGCTTGTAAGCAAGCCAGCAAGAAGTGTCCTTCCATGATAGGTGGTGGTGGCACACACCTTTAACCCCAGCACTCAGGAGGCAGAGGCAGGTGGAGTTCGAGGCCAGCCAGGTCTATGGGTGAGTTCCAGGACAGCCAGGGCTACACAGAGAAATCCTGTCTTGAAAAACAGCACCCCCAAAGTGCTCTTCCATAGCTTTTGCTTCAGGTTCTGTGTAGGTCCCTGTCCTGACTTCTCTCAGTGACAGACTGTGAACTGGAAGTCTAAGCTAAAAAGGTCACCCCACCCCACCCCCACCCCCACCCCCACAGGTTACTTCTGGGCCATAGTACTTGTGCTAGTTAGTTGTTTGGTTTTTGTTTTGTTTTGTTTTGTTTTGTTTTTGCCTTTAATTAAAAATAGATTCTTTTCTCACATAGTATATCCCGATTACAGTTTCCCCACCCTCTGCTCCTCCCAGTTCCTCCCCACTCCCCTTCCTTCCAGATCCACTCCCCTTTTTTCTCCTCATTAAAAGAGAGCAGGCTTCTAAGGGATAATAACAAAATAAAATATGATAAGAAAAAAAACAAAAGCATCACACCAAAGCTGGACAAGGCAACCCAACAGAGGAAAAGAGCACAAGAGAAGGCACAAGAGTCAGAGACCCACGCCTTCACAAGAGTCAGAGACCCACGCCTTCACAAGAGTCAGAGACCCACGCCTTCACAAGAGTCAGAGACCCACGCCTTCACAAGAGTCAGAGACCCACGCCTTCACAAGAGTCAGAGACCCACGCCTTCACACACTCAGGAGTCCCGAGACACACTAAGCTGAAGGCTGCAATCTATCCGTACACACAGAGGACCTGTGCAGATCTATGCAGGCCCTGCTCATGTTGACTTAGTGGGCCTTATTTTTCTGGTGTCCTCAGCCACCTCTGGACAGGTGGCCCTGGATTCTATAAGAAAGCAGACTGAGTTGACATGAGGAGCAAGCCAATAAGCAGCACCCACCATGGCCTCTGCATCAGGCTCTTGCCTCCAGGTTCCTTCCCTGTTTGAATTCCTGTCCTGACTTCCTCCAGTGATAAACTGTGATGTGGAAGTGTAAACCGAATAAACCCTTTCCTCCCCACATTGCTTTGACCGTGGTGTGTCAGTCTACAGCAGGGTAAGTAAATAATCTCAGAGAACGCTGAGTGCTGACATGCTATCTAGGAAGCAAATCCGAAGAGAGATCCTCCAAGTAAATGAACATCAGACTGAGACACGAGGCACGAGTGGGATCGACCAGGCCAGCAGGGAAATGAAAAAACACCACATGCAGTATTTCCAAAGCTGAGGAAAGGGGTGGGGTGGGGGAGGCAAGAGTGGTATAAAATGAGGCTGAAGAAGGAACAGGGGCCAGCTCAAGCTAAGGATGCAGAGGTATAAAGAGCGAGTAGTAGGTGCTGTCAGTGTGAACATCAGGACGACTTTCATCCTGAGATTATTTGACTGATACTAAGCAAGACAGCTGAGAAACAGCGATGCCAGGGAGGCCGCTGGAGCGTCTGGCATAAGCCTGGTGAGATGAGTGGACCGGGGGCAAAGGCAGAGACTAAGATCCAGGCAGGCTCTGCATCCGAACAGAAAGCAGCGAACGCAGGAGGCAGCGAGTGAGCTCAGTTAGAACAAAGCACCGAGGCTTGATCTTCAGGGCTGAGTCTCCCGGGGGGGTGAGGGGGGAGCGGGAAACTTGGTCACTGGTCACTGTTTCCCTGCTGTTTGTTAACAGTGCATCTATCTGCCCTGCTTATGAATCTCCTGAGGAGAGAAAGAGTGGCTTTAAACAGAGAAGCTCAGTCTGATAACAGCCCAAAGCCCCTAGAGTAAACTACTAAGAAATGGGGAAATTCAGCTGCTCATAGCTACTTCATGATCCAGTAACATGACCGATCTCAAAATAGGAATATGTCCAAGTTCTAAGTGAACCTTGTCAGGCTCTACTCACTTTATCTAATTATTTATCTCAAGACTATAATTCTAGAAAGGACTTTAACAAGCCAAGCTTCTCAAGGGATCACATCTCTTCCAACTCTGTCATGAATGACACAGTCCTGACGGATTGGTGGTTTCTTCAAGGCTGACAGGACAAGCTAGAACTAAGCACTCACTACCCAGACAATGACTACGCGCAACTGTCTCCTCACCCACTTCTGGTAATTCCAGTCATATCAAAGTTGCTGCAAAACCCCTCTTAGTTATGATGATATATTAATATTAGAGATTACCATATTCCTTAATTTCAAAGTATGCAGTTCCAGTTGTTGTAAAATCCTTCTTATATTTAGCTTTAATTGTCCAAACACCATACCTGTGGGAGCAAAATATTTAAAAACGTGAATGTCATTAAATATTTCTAATTTTGCCATAGGCAATTTAACTAATTCTTATTTAAAGATATTAGACTATATAGACATGTAAATATTTTGTGAAAGATTCTAAAACAATAAACAGAAATAGTTTAGTATTTTTCTTTCGATAATAAAAGTTATTTATTAATTACATTTTTTACATATTGTATTATTTTTCCAGGTATTTTATCTCAACAGTCATTGTATTTGATTTAAAGGGCTGATGATAACTTCAGAATTATACTTAATTCTTGAGTTTAAGGATGCTAACATGATATTACAATCTGTAATATATCAGAAAATCCATAGTGATGTCTCTAGAAGCATATAATGCACAGGTCATGCTCTACAGATCATAAGTTTACACCTTACATACATAGAATGATGATTGGAGACATGGTATGGTTTATGTGAAAAGGAAATGACTTACTATTTCGTTTAAAAAAAATTCCATTCCAAGATATTTACTGAGTACTAGAGTAAACAATTAATAACAGCAACAGCAGCAGCAACAACAACAATAACAAATGACGTGGAAGAGTCACAGTCTTCAGTTAAGAGTCCACGTGAGTTGGAGTCCTCATGTTTCTGCTCAGAAGCAGGTTTGAAGAGACCAAGTCGCTTGGCCTCGTTTGTGAAGTGAGAACATGCTGTCGTTGGCTGTACTGCGCATATTGCAGTTATCCTCAGCCATATTTAAAGAATCTCTATCAAGTACCTCATCCCATGACTGCTGAGACGAAACAAGCAGTCGGTCCAGGCGAGGGGCTGCCCTCAGGGAGTTTCCAGTCAACCGGAAACTATAAAGACAAGAGCCCGGCAGCGAGGCTTCCTGCCTGCAATCCCAGCGCTGCTGCTCCAGAGGCTGAGGCAGGAGTTTGATGTCAGTTTGTAGTGAAGAATGAATTCCAGGCCCCCCTAGCTATAGTGAGATCCTGCCTCAAAGCCAAGCAAACAGCAAAGCTCAAAAGGAGCAAGAAAATAAAGACACTGAAGTAAGCATCTCAAAGAAAATACGAAGGGGCGGTGTGGGGGTAGACGACACCCGGAGACAGTGTCAGCAAAGGCAAACTTTTGCCTTGAAGATGAGGTGAAGCTCAGCATGGAAGACAGGCTGAAGCGAGATCTAAATGAGGTGACTAGTGTAAAGGTACCGGGGTGGGACAGTGCCAGTCAATAGAGTCTCATAGTGACGCATAACCTGCCATGGGACAAGATAAAGTTTGAGATAATGACAGTAATGACAAGAAGCTCAATTCTGCACTATAGAGTACATCGTATTTTCAAGAAAGTACACAACTTAAAAATTATCCAGTTGGGCAGTGGTGCACGCCTTTAATCCCAGTACTTGGGAGGCTGAGGCAGGCGGATTTCTGAGTTCGAGGCCAGCCCGGTTTACAGAGTGAGTTCCAGGACTGCTAGGGCTATGCAGAGAAACCTTGTCTTGAAAAACCAAAAAATAAAAAAATAAAATAAAATAAAATAAAAATTCAGGTTTACTTTACTATACTTACTTTAGAAAAATGCATCTACACTGATTTCCTTTTTAGAAGGAAGGGGAAAGGGCCATAAAGTGACTGGTTGAGGTTCTGTAGCAGCTGTTTGCAGATGCTCGTATCTAATACACGCTATGCTGCTCTCCCTTAGAAGCAGGACCGGTCGCCATCTCTACATTGCTTTGCTCCCAGAACTTTACACTGAACGTGTGTGCATGTGTGTTTCAGACAGAGCTCTGTGTCGCAGGCTGCTGATGAAGCCCTGGGCTCCTCCAGCCCCAGTCTCCTGAGTATCTGGGATGGTGGTGGGCTCTGCTGGATTCCATCACGGAGAATGTGTGTCTTTCCCTACTAGGAAGCAGCCTCACTCAAGAGTCCTCATATGTGCGTCTATGGCGCTCTACTAACACTAGGTGGCACCACTTGATTGTGTAGGTCCTTACCAGCCAAAAGTTCCAGATGTCCATTATAGAGAAAATTTGTTTAATAACAAACATTTTTTAAAACTTACTTGGGATTAGATGGAATCTTGAAGTCGGGAAAAGAGATAATTCCGGTATAATCATTTTCTTCTATGATGTCAACTTCTGTCCCCTCAGGATCCTTTGAATAGAAACAGATGTCCTTACCTTAGTTTACTTTCTGTTACCATAAAAGAATATCCGAGATGGGTAATTTACAAGCCATGGAGATTTGTCATTATTCTATTACAGAAATGCTTTGCCAGTGTGCACATCTGTGCACCACTGTGTGTCTGGTGTCTGAGGAGGAGGTGCACCTTTGTGTGGGTGCTAGGAATTGAACCCCGGACCTTTGCAAGAACGACAAGAGCTCTTGACCAATGAGCCAACTCTCTGACCCTTTTGATTACTTCTTGATGGGCTTGCTTTTAAAAAGGAAGTAGACCACCGATGAGTTTTGATGGTTTATATCAGCATTCTCCCCTTGTTAATTTAGCTCGTATGGGTATCCCATGTGTCTGTTGTAGAGACCTAAGTCTATAACGCTTCATTCACAGTAAGTGTTTAGTGATATCAGATGACTTAGTGTAGCGTGACGATGGGATCATGGAGGGAGATTCCTCAATAAACAAGTTAAAGTATTATTTGCAGAAAGAAAATACTTACTATGAAAGTTAAGATAGCCTCCCGTTTGGCTGGCTTCAAGTCGTCACTCAGAGAGTAGACTCTAATCTTTACTGCAAAAACATGTAGCAGAGTCAGGAACTGGCAGACATGGTTTCTATGGTCCCTTTATTTATTTACTCTATCTTTTCACTTTAACTTTTCAGTCTCAGGTTCATTTAATTAGTTAGCCTGGCCTTGAACTCACCTTGAAGCCCAGGCTGGCCTTGAACTCATAATCCTCCTGCCTTTGCCTCTCACATAGCTGGGATTACAGGCTTATACCACCAGACTCAGTAATTTTTTTTCTTAATTCCACAGTCCTTAATGAGATAACTCTCATTTGAAAGGCTGTATTCACAATCCATAAATGAAAATGTATATTCAAAAAAGAGAACCCTGGGATTTACTTAAGAGGCTACTTATATTGAATTTAACACACAGTTCAATGAAGCCTTTAGGAACACATCATTGGTGTAAAATAACTTGTGTCTGTAACTATTTATCAAGTAGCTACCATATGGTTAGGTGTTTTTATCAGAGTTAGTGGGAAATTGGCAGTTTGATTCAGGCAGTATGTATTTCTCTACTTATAAATTCCATAGTGGCTAAACCAAAAGCAACTTGGGGAGGAAAGAATTTGTTTCAGTTCACAACTCTCAGGTGATACTCCATCACTGAAGGGAGTCAGGGAAGGAACTCAAGGCAGGAGTCTGGAGGCAAGGACTGAAACAGGGGCCGTGGAGGAGCACTACCTACTGGCTTGTTCTTTCTGGTTTGCTTAGCCTGATTTTATAAACTCAGGGCCGTTTGCTCAGGGGTATCACCCCCCATTATTGGGGTGGTGACCCATCTACATCAATAATCGGTACAACTCCATGAAGCAAATTGTATTTTTTTTTTTCAGATGAGGAAGATGGGCTGTGAGAGGCAAATTCACGGCTACCACACAGTCAGCAAAAGCTCATACTCGCATCTGACTCCAGTTAAAACGGCTCCAGAGTCTGCTTTTTAACTACTCTATTTGGCTATCTGTTGTCAAAGGAAAAATATTTATAAGAAGTTATCTCATTATCTAGAGTAAGTGAAGACCCCAGACTTTCTCATCAGTCAAGTCATGATGGGAAAACATGAGGCCATTCCCAAACGAAGCCTTAACAACCAAGACAGGTTCTGGGGTCCGGGGTCTAGACTTTATGCTTGCTCTACAAGAGTGATGACTCTAAGTGGTAGGTAGTGTGGATGGTACCCATGCTTAATTTTATGTATAGTTAGGCTGAAAAGATGAGAAGAAACTACACCTTTTATTTTATTTAAAATCATCATCTTTTTTTTCCCACCTTAAAAAATTTTTTGTGTGTCTGGGGGAGGGAGTTGTTTGGGTACTATGTGCATGCAGTACCTACAGAGGCCAGAAGAGGGCGATGGATTCCCTGGGGCCAGACTTACAGAACTTGGGAGCCACGTGTGGGTACTGGGAATCAAACCTGGGATTGTTAATGCCAGTACTCTTAACTGCTGAGCCATCTCTCTAGTCCCGCCGCCCCCCCCCCCCCCCCCCAGTCATCTTTTGCCGGTCGAGAGCTCGTGCTATTATAGTAATGATATCTTCGCCCCCGAGGCTTTTCCTGCCTCAGCCAATCATAGCAGGTGCTGTATTCACGTCACTGCTGAGGGCATCCACAACCACCTACATTAGCACATTCTGTGGTGCTTTACAGTGAAGCACTCTGATCCTGCCTCTCTTTCTCTGTCCTTCCCCAACAACAACATTATTAACGGAGTCTTATCGCTTCCCCCTTTCATATACACATCTCTTGTAGATCAACCTTGATGTGCTCTAAAGTCAGTGCTGGCAAGAAGGAGAGACGAAGGAATTGATTTTGCAAACATGTGAACATGAGGAGAAGCATCCATACTTTTCTGTGTAAATCAGGGCTTTCCTCAATCACAAGGGTTTAAGCAGGCTACTCCCCCTTCCCTCTGTAACAGAAGAATCTCTCTGTAACAACAGAATGGTACTGTTGAACAGACACTCTCATTGATTAAAAAAAACAAAACAAAACAAAAAAAAACTTTGAATATTAGCGTCCACACAGTCTCATGATCTTGCCTGTCACTTCTGAAACATCCAGTTTCCCCAGGTTGGATGTTTTCCTTCCATTTTTTTTATGAACACAGCTCTATAATAAATATTTTTCTTTTGTCAAAATTTTTTGCAATAAAATCTATGTGTTAGTGAGTACATTCTAACAGCATTTTACAAAGTTTAGAAAGCGCCCCCACATTCCCTGATAGGGTTTCTCTGTGTAGCCCTGGCTGTCCTAGAACTCGCTCTGCAGACCACGCTAGCCTTGAATTCAGAGAGATCCACCTGCCTCTGCCTCCCCAGTGCTGGGATTAAATAGGTGTGTGCCATCACCAACCTTCAAGGAGACTTTTTAATCTACTTAGAAATAACTGATAATTCAGTAGATGTATTTGTTGGTTTTTCACTTTATTTAGAAATTTTTCTATAAATAAAACCCAAAATGCTATTTGAAATATAAAAGCCAGTAGGAGCTAAGGGCTGTTTTGATGGGGGGTGGGGCGGGTAGAAACCTTTCTCCACGCAATGGCATGTGTCCAAAAGGCCTAAAATTACACTGTCAATTTTCCCACAAAAATGATTGATACTCTACCTGACTGGTCTGGAGTGTAAACAGGTTTGTCTGTATGGATGAAGAGAAACCCATTGTCATAGGTTATTGGCAGTTTTTTCGACTTTGAAAAGTGTATTGACACAACTTCCAGATACACGTGAGAGACTGGGCCTTCTTCTCTGGGAACTTGCTTGGGCTGTAGCTGTAAAAATAATAACAGAAGAGCATAACTGAGCATGCCACAAACCACAGCCAACGCATTAGAACCAAAACACGATACTACATGTTACATCTTTGGAAAGCGGTATAGCCTAGCACCGAAGCCTAGTGATAAGACCTTCAAGGTCACGTGGGCTACACAGTAAAACCCAGTCCCCTAAACCTAACCAATTAAACTGACAATCAGAAGCAAGAATATGGCACAAGAGCCACAAGAGCAAATTAGTTTTGCCAAAAGCCTTTCATTGTCTAATGATGAAAATTTACCTTTAGGCCATTGAGAGTCTTTTGTTTACTGTAGGAACTCTGAAGGGTGGCTGGGAAGATGGCTCAGTTGGTAAAGTCCCTATCTTGCAATCATGAGGTCCAGAATTCAAGGCCCTAAACCCATGTTACAAAAAATCTGGTTTTTTTGGGTCAGCACTTGTAATCCCAGAACCTGGGAGGTAAAGACAGACTTAGAGCTTGCTGCCTGGCCAATCTAGTCTACCTGGTGAGTTCCAGGTCAGTGAGACTGAGAGACCCTGTCCTAACAAACAAGGCTATGGCAACTGAGAAACCACAGCTAAAGTTGTTGTCTGGTATGGCCACCTGCATACACACACACACACACACACACACACACACACACACGTGATGACCACATGAAGACACACACACACACACACACACACACACACACACGTGAACACGTGATGACCACATGAAGACGGTCTGTACTTGAACACATGTGGCTTTATGGAGATAGTCTATCCTTGTACTGAGACAAGTGACCACGCAGGAGCAGATGCTGTGTAATACCTTAATGTGCTGCTGTGGACCGCTTCCTACTGCATTACCCCCCACAGTGCACAGGAGCTTCCCATGTCTGTTTGTGGTAATTCGATTGTTTTAGGTTATGGGTTACATTTTTTTACCCCTTTCTGTTTCCGTTCCACCTTTAACTGGCACTGCTTTACTCCTCTTGTCTTGTTTTTAATCCCCATTTACTTTTCTCCCCATCTTCCCTTGATGTTTTAATGCCACCAGCTCATTTGACTTAACTTCGGGCTGCTTTAACTAATATTTCCTTCCCATTCTTACGCATACAGCCAACACCTAACTCATGCTAACTGCCCTTGACCGTTCTTTGTCTTAAAACTGTTGGAGTCAAAAGGGTGATTGTTTTGAATACAGTAAGAGAACATTCGCTGCATTTTCATAGCAGGCCTGCTTATCAGTTGTGAGTGCTTCTGCAACTAGAATTCCACCCTCAGAGTAACAGCAGAGACTGTGTCTGGTCCCCTGAGCATGTGGGCTGAGAGTGTAGCCACTGGGCTATATCCCCAGCTCAGAGTTGGAGGAATGACAACTCAGCCCTGTTACAACTTAGTCACCCTTGCTTGGGGAAATATTTTAACTGAAAAAAAAAAATACAGGTGATTAAAAACAATATAACCAGTGACCTAATCCCAGTTGCTTAAGTCCAACTACAGAAACAAAAGAAACATAAAATCACAACATGACTTGTTTCCAAATTACCAAGCCATGGAAATGGGTCTCAACAAATGTGAATTAGATGATGACTCAAAGAATTTAAAATAATGATTATGAAAATGTTTGATGAACTAAAAAGTACACGAATAAATTCCTGAATGAATTAAAAGAGAATACAAAAAATATGAATTGAAATAAGGAAGCCAATAGAAAATATGAAAGGGGAATTCAATAAAAAACAATAGTAAGAAAATCAAATTGAAATTTTAGAAACAAAAACCTCAAGAAGATGAATTTAAAAATTCAAGGTGAACCCTTTCCATGGAGTGTATCAAGTGGAAGGTGTGGGTTTAAGGCAATGCAGATAACTTAGCACAGCCAGATAAGGAATATAATAAAATAATAACGTGAACAGAACATGCGCCATTTATGGGACATCATGAAAAAACAACTAAGTTATTGTTCATGGGAATGGAAGAGGTCAAGCTAAAGGCCTAGAAAACAGTCAACAAAATCAGAATGGAACCACTTCCAAATCGAGGGACAGAGATGGGGTTCTAGGCACAGGAGCCTTTAATGTGCCAAATACACTGGTTCAGAAAAGGATCTCTCCGCATCATACTATAGTTAAAACACTACGTACACAGAACAAAGAAAGAATTGAAAGGTGCAAGTCAGAAACACAGAATCATTTATAAAAACAAAATACACAGAATAACAGCAAAATCCTCAGCAGAAACTCCAAGTGCTGAGAGCTGTGAAAGACAACTGCCAAATCAGATTACTATATCCAGCCAAGCAATCCCTCATAACTAAAGTGTAGAGAAAGCCTTCCAACAGTAAACAGTGGCTAAAGGAGCTTATGGCCACACATCAGTATCCTAGATGCCACTTGAAAGGATCCTCCTCCACGAAGAGAAAGATACAACACTAAGCCACAGGAAAGAATAAGGCACACGAAAAGTAATTCTCAAATGAGGACCAGAGAGCACCAAACAAGGCAATAGGATTTAACAATACACAACTCTAAATGTCAATAGTCTCAATTCTCCAAGCAAAAGGCACAGTGTACTGATCTTAAACATGGAACTTCTCTGCTTGTTGGCTGAAAGAAACACACCTTACTGGCAAAGACAAACTGCCTCAGAGTGGAAGGGTTGGAAAGGAATTCCAAGCCAATGGACTAGCAAGTGTAGTTACCATGACATCTGAAAAAATAAAAATAAACACTCGAAGAATCAAATAGAAATTTAAACATAAAATAACCTGGAGAATACTATGGGAGCAGTTCCAAGGGGGAATTTTATAGTTATAAATGCCTATATTAAAAACCACCAGAAATCACAAATAATGATGCACTTCACCTTCTTAAAGAGCACAAACAAGCCAAACCTCAAATAAGCAGATGGAAAGAAGTGAAAAACATGAATGAATTGCTTCTCTGAAGGGATGAGCCAGGGCTGGAGCCGTTGCTCAGTGGAGAAGAGCAGATAGAGCTTTTGCAAGAAGACCTGATCAGCTCCAGCACTCATGTCAGGTTGCTCACAACCATCTGTAACTCCAGCCCCAGGGGATCTAACACTTCTGGCCTCCATGGACACCAGCAGTTATGCTACATACACACACACTCCCAAAGACACAGTCATGCAATGGAAACTAAATTAGTCTAAAAACAAGATACATGTGCTCTTAGCTATACTAGATGTGATAGATAGAGGATAGATAGATTACATACATATATAGATAGGTCAGAGATAGATAGATTATGTACATATAGATAGGTAGGTAATAGATATATAGATGATTGATGATGGGTAGATGATAGATAGATGATGGATACATAGGTGATGGATAGATGATAGATGATGGATAGATGATAGATAAATAGAAGATTGATAGATGATAAATAGATGATAGATAGATGATGGATACATAGATGATGTATAGATGATAGGTAAACTAAAACTAGAGATGAAAAGCAGACATTACCACAGATATTAACAAACTTCAGAGACTCATTAGAATAAACTTTGAAAACCTATATTACAGTAAATCTGAAAAACAAGAAGCAAATTGACCCCAACAGTTCAGGAAATAACAATACCCAGAACTAACAAACATAAGTGACAAAAAATATTTTTTTCAGTAGGCGGTGATGGCACACACCTTTAATCCCAGAACTTGGGAGGCAGAGGCAGGCAAATTTTTGAGTTCGAGGCCAGCCTGGTCTACAGAGTGAGTTCCAGGACAGCCAGGGCTACACAGAGAAACCCTGTCTTGAAAAAATTTATGTAGAACAAAGAAAACAAGAGAAAAGTGGCTTACATAATAGGAGAAATCCTTTTGCTGTTCGTTTGATAGAGAATTAACATCTAGAATAAAGAACTTCCAAAACTAAGTACTAAAACAAAACAAAAATACTCCAAACAACCTAAGCAACAAACTAACTAGTGAAATGAACACACAGCTTGTAAACAATGGATCACAGTTGACTAATGGAACTATGGAAATCTGGTCAACATCCTTGGCCATCTGGAGATGCCAATGAGATTGAGAGTCCACTTCACTCCCGCAAGAGCAGCTAACATCAAAATGATAACAAAGCAGATCAATGCTGGTGACCATGTGTGGAAATGAACATATTATATTTATTATATATTATATATTGCTAGTGGGGACATAATTAGGTGCAGTCA
>JADRCD010193214.1:15741-50986 GCA_019843815.1 Montemys delectorum | reverse complement strand
GAGAGAGAGAGAGAGAGAGAGAGAGAGAGAGAGAGAGAGAGTGCTTTCATGCAGGTATCTTTATCTGTCTATGGTTCTGCCAAGTAAGGAGTTCTTGATTTGAATTGTGTATCTGAACCCTCTGGCTGGCTAGGCCGCTGAGGGCTCTTCTCACACCGCAAGTCATCCTGCTTCTGATATCTGCTTTCTGTCAGGGCATACTCCCAACTCACCAGTTTCTGTGGTTTCATGCTTTCCTACTGGTGGTTCACAGCCAACACACTGACCTTATCTGTCTTATCTCAAAAGGCTTACCACCTCTCTCAGCTTCAGTTCCACTTGGAGACTGCTTTCTCTTGGTAAGTTGGAGAGTAGCAATGCATATTGGCTCTCTGTTGTGGTTCAAATGAGTACCAAATGTGAAAAAATGCCTCTCATGGGGCTGGGCCCAGGCTCATGGGTAATATGAATTACCCAGGGTTGAAATTATAGGTTGGAGGGGAAGGCTGAATTGAGAAAAATGGCCTCTGAATCCAGAGTTCTTTATCTTCTATTCTGACATTTGTGTGTGACCTCTAGAAATCTCATGTCCTAAATCCCCTCCTCTCAAAGCTACCAATCCCTGATCCCTCAGGCTTGCAGCAAGATTTTGATGAGTCCTCTTTATTTTTACTAATTTAGCCTTCTCTTGCACCATGTGGCATAGGCACCAAGGCCACATAAATACCATGCTCTCGTATGTCACAGGAGGGATGGGCATAACCTGGCCTGGGGACCCAGCCCATAAGTCATGCTCTGGCATAGTAACATTTAACCAAGTACCTCGATTTTCTAGGAGGTAGCAGACCTGAGCCCAGTTGATTCAGATTCTGTGCATGTGGCTTGAATGCCCACCGTGTGCCAGGCTTGCAGTAGTTACTGGGCAGAGGTGGGAAGTGGACACAGAATGAGATCAGACAAGCTCCAAGGACCCCAGGCTCCCCAGACCAAGCTGTCTTACCATCTTCCTGCTATTGTCTGTTTTCTTTAACTGGATTTGACAGCAGGAAATGATTAGACTGGACAGCTCGTTAAGGATCATCGATTGACTACATCCCCATCATCAGGTGCTTTGAAGAGAAAAGCCAGACCATGGTACCCATAGAAGAGTACTCAGTTCTGCTCCAGGGAGAAGTGGTGCCTGGCTCTCTGCATCTTCTGGTCATTAATCCCATTGTTTGTAAGCAAGTAAGCTGCCTACAGATTTTACTCTGACCCATGTTATGATCAGCTTGAAAATGGGTGGGATAGAGCAGGCAATTATCTCAGTATACCTGTTTGTTTCTAGGTTTATCACTAAATAGCCTAAATCCTAGACAATGCTGGGTAAATTGAATAAATCAATTACCTGTCATCATTGCTGTCGACATTGTCAGCAATCACCACTGCCACCACCATCATCATTACCACCACCATCACCACCATCATCAGCACCACCATGATCTTCTTTACCACCATCATCATGACCACCACCACCACCACCACCATCATCATCATCTCTCTTTCTCTTCCTCCCTTTCATATTTTCCACATGCCAGTATGTTTGTCACAAAGTGAGTCTTCATGAGATAGATCATACCTTCTAGAAAGCTGAGGCAACAAGGTCAAGGGCATAGTTCATTCATACTATCAGCCCTTCTGTTTTTACATTTTCTTAACACCCAACTTATGCTTAAGACTCTGACCAACTCTCTGCTAAGACTCCCCTTTTCCTCTGATCCTGGAAGGTGGTTTCCTTCAAGCATCTACTTTGTCCTAGTTTGGGCTGTAGCATCATCTGTGACTGTGACTCTTTGGTTGTCAGAACTTTTGATGAAGAGCCTGCCTTGCTCTTTACCTCTCTCATGCCAAACTGTAAGAACTTGGAGTGTTGTGCTTAAGCTCCTACAACAGGATGACCTTGAGAACCTCCCTCTTAATCCTATGAGACTTGAGTGACCCACTCATGCTTCCTGCCATTCAATGCACCTCTTGTGGTGTATCCCCACTGGACAGAAAGCATCCCTCTTCCCCACTATTGGGACTGTCTGCAATCTACTACCTGCACAGGACCTTGTCTTGTCCTAGGTCCTGGCATTCTTGAGACTTCTGCTTAACTATAGCTGATGCTTAGGTGGTTTTATTAGGATGGCCTTTGCTCCTTGCCCTATTAACATGACACAGCGTTTATATAACCTTTTAATATCAGTTTGAGCATTCTATAGTTGAGAAGACAGACCACTGCGAATAACATCTTGCACTCCAAAGGCATGTATAAGTGACTTTTGGATAGGGTGGGCTCGATTAAAATCAAATTGATTTAAATCATGATGTGAATCACTAGTCAGAAAGAGTCGATTAAATCAATACTTTCCCTTCAAAAATGCATTCAGTTTTGATACAACTTTAATGCACAGGCTCCCCAGCTCTGACAGAGATAGATGCGGCTTTCATTTTTAGAAGTTACATAGCATGCATTTTTAAGCTGTGATTTATTTTGACATTTTCTTGAATCAATTTTGCAGCCACGTCTTGAGTTTTGAGTGATGACTTGGTTATTTTATTTACCAAAGCTAATCAAACAAATGTGTATAATTTCCTCAACAAAATAAGCATGTGCACTTTCAAATGTTTAACTATTTCTGGCTGTAAATGTAAAAATGTGTTTTTGCTGAGATAAATTAGACTGTTTCAGACAAACCCAACCCCAAACACTTGTGCCAGTATATTTTGGGAGTTAACCCAGTCTTTACCATCCTCCTGCACTTATTTATAAGTTAGGAAGGAAAGGGAAGCTTTTCTACACGTATTTCCAAACTATTTTTAAGAGTAGACTGAATTACAGTCCCCTTCTTTGAAAAACACACTTCTTCCATGCAAGCAGTAGTAGCTGTAGTTATAGACGTGGCATCTGCCTTACTCATGGTTGTGGGTCTCTGTGCTTGACTGCCGCCAGCTTCTGCTCTGACCTTCCTCATGCCTACTGGCACCTCCTGTAATGACCTGAGCATTTCCATATCTGAAACAAAGTTTTCTTACTAGATCAGTTGGATTTTATTTTCAGAAAGTGTTATTACATCAACCACAAATATTTGGTATCAGATACAGTCTTATTGTCACTGAAGGGTATCCTTCCTTCAGCCTCAGGATATCGGGAGGGAAGCCTCCCATGTTTCCTAAGAGACCTGGTGAATGTGTGTGAATGTAGGGACATGCTGGTATCTTTTCCTGAGCCTCATGTCGTGTTCAACCCCATGACTTCTCCAATCAAGACATAGCTGCATCTATTTTCTAAAAAAGTGAACCTACCTTGGATCCCATCTTTTCATACACCTCTAAGACATCAGTTCTCAACCTGTAGCTTGTGACCCCCAGGAGGCATATCAGATATTTATATAATGATTCGTAAAAGTAGCAAAGTTACACTTACGAAGTAACAATGAAATAATCTTATGGTTGCGGGTCACCACAAAAACAGAGAACTGTATTAGAGGATCACAGCATTAGGAAGGCTGAGAGCCATTGTTCTAGGAGAATAGAGCCCTAACCTCCTTGGAGAGAACATGGGGATGGCCTACTCTTGTCTTCACATGAATTATTTAAAACCTAAGTGGACCACATGGGTCTCAAAGCCAGGCGGGACCACATCCTCTGAGATACCTCGAATGGGATGTTTATCATAATCATTCCTGGATTGGAACATTTCTTCCTTTTATATTATTTCATGTCAACTGTTATTTTCCATTTCTTTAAAGAAAAAAAAAACAAACAAATGTAAGACCACAATTTTCAGCTACAAATGGCTACCTATTACTCCTTTACCGCTCTCCTTTGCTGGACTCTGAAAGACAGGTGCTCCAAGCCCAGTGGAGTGGACACCACATGGTTCTCAGCTGTGATTCTGAAGGTAGAGAATGAACAGAGACTTTCTTTAAAACAGTTACATTTGAATTTTACACAAGGAAGCAATGTAAATATATCCCCTGTGTGGCCAGGGTTGCGAGTATGCTATACATTTATTAATTATGTATGTGTCTTAAATGTTTGGCAAGGGTGTCCAGCACTTAACCCAACAACCTCATTGTCCCATTACCCGGGCTACTGTGTTGTGTTTTGCTTTCCGTGAAACCTTACGGTGTTGAGTATCGGTCTGCGTATCACCCTTCGATTAATCCTTTCACTGAATCATCTGCTTTTCTGTGTCATACTATGAAAACAATAATCGTTTTGATCAGCTCCAACTTTGTGCCATGCACTGTTTTTATTAACATGTACCCTTGCATCTCTTTGTGTGGTCGTCTTGATACTAGCATGGCTTGTGCTTGCTTAAGCCAACCTACATAGGTGCCAGGTCTCAGGAGCCTTGAAAAACCCAGGATCTCTGGAGGAAGGAGCCATGCCCTGCTCTGATCTCCTCTGGGCATAGAAGGACAATCTTATATCTGTAGGTCTACCAGAGGTAGTAACAGAGATTGGAGTGTGCAGAGCAACATGAGCTATGTGGCGCTAAGGAGATCTGTGGCCTAAGGAGCCTGGGGAATACACTTTGCTGGTGGTGGGGGCCTCACCTGGAAGTCATTTGCCCTTGATGCATGGGTTTCCAATAGAGTGAGAATTTCTTCCTGTCTGTCTTGTCCCATTTGGCTCAGGGAGGCACAAGCCATGCAAGTGTCAGGACAACCACACAAAGAGACATCAGGGCACATGTTAATGAGAACAGTGCATGGCAGAAAATCAGAGCTGCTCAAAGCCCTTGGCTCAAACAAGCTGGGACCCTAGAGGAGTAGCCAGCTAAGTCAAATAGGATAGCATGCATCTCCATGTTTTATTTTTTCCCCCCAGAATTAAGAATAGCCTTATGCTGGTGTCTGGATTGCTTCTCTCCCTCTGAATCCTATCCTTGTATCCCAAGCTTATCTCCTTCTCTCCAGGCTTTGGAGCAGCAGTGCCCTGAGATGAAGCCCATGCTGCGTGTTTTTCAATGGTCCTGAGTTTGCAGTCCTGCCATCCAGTGCCTGGCTGCTCCTAGCCTGGATCCTGTCCCTGGCCCCTATCACAGAAGCCTGTGCCATCTCTGAGGTTGCTGCCCAGCTTGTGCTGTTACCAGGCTGTGTGGTGGTGATGGGTTTTCTTGCTGTACCCAGAGTGAACAGTTCAGCCTCCAGGGCCTGAGAGTTTCCTGGTGGAGTACTTCCACAGAGCTGTCCTGTTCCCCAGACATTGCTATCATTTGACTCCGTGCTTAGGGTCAGTGAGACTGATGGATCAGGTTCAGTGGGTGGGTTGAGAAATCTTTAGAGACTAAGCACACCGAGCAAGGACTGCTTTCATGAGAAACTTAGCTCTCAATCCTGTATTGTCAGGCCACTGGCATGGCTTTAACTCTGAACACACCTTCTTGGTAACCTTAAAAACAATGGGGATTTCTTATCAATCTGTGTTCTTTTAATAAGGCGAATGCTGATTAAGGTGGGGGCAGGGATGGCTAGGTGAGTTTAGCATTGTCTACCATTATCAAACCTAATTACCATCTTGAAAACCTTTCTGGAACTCTGAGAGTCATCCACGAATATCATTACCATTCGAGTTCTTTTCTTTCTAATGAGCCTGAACTTTCCCTGCCACAGCTTAAGGCTGATACTCTTTAGCTGTTGTCCCTATTGACTAATGAACGTAATTGGTCCCGGGCTTTTTTTCCAGCCTCCTACTTTTAGACCCAGCACTGTGTCTACTGAAGCCAGTCCTTTCTCAAGATCACCCTAATCCTTCAGGTTCCTACTACATTGGCACCCATCAATCCTGCCTCCAGCTGTTTCCGCACCCCTCCCCCCATGGCCTCACCCTTCTGAGCCCCATCCACCCTGACTTGTGATTCACAGCTCCATTTGTAACCTGGGACCTGATTCCCCCTGCACACTATGTGATGAATCTCGATCAGGTGCCTCTGCAGTGCACAATTGTCCATTGACCTTGCCTTTAACTGAGAAGTTACACGTTCACAGGGGAGAATAGGAAAGGGATGCAGCTGCCCTGCTAATTACAGAGTGGAACCCAAAGGTAATGTATTTGAGTGAGGAATGTGTGTGTTTTGCTGGTGCTCAAGGGGGAAAAGGCTGTTTAATTAGAGATGAATAAGGAGACAAATCAAGATTTCTGGAGAAGTTGAAAAGGGACTTCTGGGCATTTTCAACGTCGTTATCAAATGATTTAATTGTTTATCATTTGTAATTTGAATTTCCAACTTGGGTTTTCATTTGATAAAGGAACCCTTCCACTTTGGAGGTTAGTAACAGCAATGGAGATGGGGAAACAGCATCTTGAAAGAGGAAAAAATGATTTTCTATGATAACAGAAAGGAAAAGGAGACTATCGAGGGAGACTGATGCCAAGCCAAGATACACTACCCGAGATAGCAGGAATCAACCTGCGGTAGGTTGATTTCTGGATTACAACTTCCCTTCTCCCCTATGTAGAGAAGAACAACTGGATGTCTCTGATTTTGGAGATCTTCACCTTTTCCTTCATATGGTAACTACACAGGATGATGCATTTGCACATCTCCTGTTGTGTGAACCTTAGCTATCAGGACCTCAAAAGGCATAGGTGCTATTTTCCCACACTTTCATGTGACATCTGACTGTAATGAATGGTCAAGAAGAGGAGAATCACTGAGCAGGACAGCTCTCTAAGGAGGTGTGTGCAGTATCACATCTCTGAGCCCTGCTACCAAGTGTCTTCTTGGCTCTTCGAGCTGTCCTTCATACACTGTGGGTTCCAGGGCTGTGGGCAACCTGGACTTGCTATAGTTAAGATCACTCTGGATAGTCAGTGGATGGATAGAGCCTAGAAGTGAAGAAGTACTTACCGTAGTAAGTATCAAGCATCAGGTTGAGCTTGGGGAATGCTGTGTTACACAACTTTAAAGTGCATCCAACGTCCAGCCTCTGGGTTGCCTGTGGCAATGGATAGCTATGAATTTGGTCCAACACCAAATCATAAACTTGCTTAAACTATCGTCAAGTATTTAGGGAAGGGGCATCTTTATTTTGAAATTTAACAGTTCTGTCTTCAATGCTGATGACCTGTGTAGTTGATGTTCTCATGTTATGGTGTCCAGTTGGACTGCAAGGAGCTCAGTTGCTGTGTCTGAGCTCCAGCCTATCAGTGTTGTGAAGAAAGTCCTTTATATTTTCTCTCGAACTCTTGCTTATGCATTTAGAACCTGTTAGAGTTATAGAAAACAGGATCGAAGAAAGGTCCCCACCCCCAGCCTTCCAATACTGAGGGTGGAATGAACCCAGTGCCCCATGCATTCCAGGCAAGCAGGGTACCACTGAGTTATAATCTGGCAGCCCTGAAGTGGGTCTTCTTACTGCGGGCTCTGGACTTCTGCCAGCCTTGAAGTGAAGTCATGTTATTCAAATGGAATATTTGTGATTCAATAATCAATTCAATAGCAAAAGGAAAAGAAGCTTCCTGCCAGTCGTGATGGAGTAAATCACCCTGAAAGCAGAGCAGCAGCTCCTAATAGCTCTTGTAAACATGCTGTCACTCCCAGGGCTGGGCCCTGGCCAGCAGATGCTCTCCTGACTCCTCTCTGCTTCTGGGAAGTGCCTGATATCCAGCTGTGACATGCGCTCTGCCTCAGTCAAGAGATACTTTTCAGACCTCAAGTCTCCAGGACCCAGAGATCATTTCTGATTGTTTCCGGCTCACTCAACAAACCTTTTAGGAGGCTTCTAGGTAGCTGGAGGCTCAAAGCTGTGTGAGGCACATTTGCATGTCGAAGATGCATAGGGAATGGTCAAAGCGGGGAGGTCCCTGATGTGTGCTGAGTTGTGCATGTGCTATGGTTGATGCTCCTCCCATCTTCCCCCAGTAAGCTCCATTCAGAGGTAAGGAAACTAAAGAATGCAGAACAATGACTTTTCCAAGGTCACACAGCTAAGAGTTGGACCCAGCACTGACCTGCATAGCAGTATTACTCAAAAAAATCTCTTTCACAGTCTGCATGCAGATGTGAGGATTCGAGTTTGAATCTGTGAAGTCCAACACAGTAGCACATATCTGACATCCAGCATTTCTATGACAAGATGGGAAGTGGAAACAGAAGAATTCCTAAGAGCCCACGGACCAACTAACATGGTTGTAGCAAGTGAATAAACAGATCCTGTCTCAAACATGGTGGAAGGCAAAGCCTGACATCCAAGGTTGTCCTCTGACCTCCACAAGTGGGCCTTGATACTTGCTATCTTCACCTCTGTCCCCCAGCCACATAGGTCATACATCTGCCCACCCTTGCATACACATAGATATATTTCAACAACCAAAAACTTCTGTCTTCTCTAATGAGCCTGCACCCTCTCTCTATTTCTCCTTCACATCATTCCTCATCCACATCGACGTCTTCCAGAACCCCCACTCAGGCAGCTGGTGCCAATGTAAAACCCCACTGTGTCCAGAGAACTTGTACCTAAATAGAAAGCCAGTGAAGTAGACGAGCCTTCCAGGGATGAAGCATGGAACCTTGCACGGCAATAGAGAACCTTATCAGAGTCACTGTCATCTCTCCACTAGTTAAACTGGCCTCTCCTTTTGCCTACAGAGGCCCATGAGCCTATAAAATGTGGATCTGATCAAATACATTTTCACCCTTTATATGGGACAGTCAGTCCTCTCTAGGCCTCTAGGGGTCAAGTATGAGCTGGCTCCTCCCTCACTCTCTGATCTCATCTCTTCCTGGTCTTTCTTTTCATCCCTCTACTCCAGCCCTATGCAATTTGAATTCACAACATGTCCCCTCCCAGAGTCTTGTAGTTTCCTCTTCCTAGAGAGCAGTAAATGTGGCCTCAACTTCATTTTATTTTGAAGTCCCTTCCCTGGTGTAGACCCAAGTTTCCCTTGTCCCCAAGCTGATTTTTCTACATAGGAGAGGTACTTCATCCATCTCTGTGCTAGAATACATGCTCCACAAAGGCAAAAGCCATTGCTGACTTAATACACTATGGTCTATGACCCCTGCCTAGAGCAATTCCTCGATGTAGTCAGCATAGAAGAAATACATATCTTTAAGGCAGATCCTTACAAATAATACATCTTGAGCCCATGAAAGCTTCCAGGCTTGATGTGAAGTTGCTAATGTCATAATGTCATGAAAATCCCACGGAGGAAGCCCTATTGATATTTCTGTTTTGTGTAGAGAGGAGGTATCTCTTAGCCAGTGTCACACAGCTGGTTAGTATTGGAGCTGGTTCATGTCAGCTCAGATGCCTTAACCCCCCGTCCTGGATAACTAATTGCTGCCATCACTTCAGCAAGTAGGAGGAGCATTTTCTTTGCGTGTCCCCTTCTGGTTGATGGTATTGCAGATCTTTGATGTTTCCTTGCCTGTGTTATCTTCTATGGCCAGGGCCCAGGTGCTTAAGAGCAAAAGCAAATGTATTGTGTGTGGAGAACAGGGTGTAGGGATAAAGCAGAGACAGGCAATTAACAAGCCAGACACAGAACAGAGAGGGCAGGTATGGTCACATCAGGAGGAGCATTAAGCTTGGAGTCTGCTGGCTTGTGACATGGGTTAGGCACATCTCTACATGGGGTCTTACTGCACTGCTTCCCTCTCTGTTTCCCAATGTAAAAGGACGTAGGGGAAGAGGAAATTCACCTTGTTCAGGGATCTAGTTGAAGGACTGTTTGTGTCATTGTCTTGAGACTAAATGTTTCATAAGCTGCCCCTTTTCTAAGTGTCCCCATCTGTAAGTCTGTGAGTCCAGTGGGAGAAGGGCCAAGAAAGGACATTTCTATGTAGATCAGAATAAGACTTGTGAATGAAGAAGGTAAATGAATAGGTGTGGGTGGGACCAGAAGGAGGTGAGAACCCAGGGAAGTGAAGGTAACCATGAGGGTAAATCGCAATGAGCAGGAGAGAAAACACATCTGGCATACATGGGTGTGTATGTATGTATGTATGTATGTGGTGTGTGTATGTATGATGAGTGTATGTGTGTGATGTGTATGTGTGTATATGCATTATGTGTATATGTATGTGTATATGGATGTATGGTGTATTTATGTTTACAAGTATGTATGTGTGTGACATGTATATGCACATAATGTATTATGTATGTATGTTTGTATTTATATATGTGTATATGTTTATGGTGGGTAGTAGGGCTATACAAATAAACATGCTAGATTAAAGTGTCTGGGAGTGAGGGAGAGAACGTGGCCACTCTGGGCTCACTCCAGGGACCACACTTTTGTCTGCTTCTTTTCACTCTGATAGGCTCCTCTCTGCCTTGAGTCTCCATTTTCTGTGTTCATCCACACATCTTCATCTCACCTTTCTTCTGCCTCCCCCTCTCCCCTTCCCTCTTACCCTTTCTCCACTACAACCTTAATGCTCCCTGGGCAATATCCACCCTCCAACCCTCCCACCTCCCCTGGTGTCTAAGTGAGTGCCGATCCCAGGCAGGGCAGTGTCCTAGGTATATGGGCACACAGTAGCGCAGGCGCTCTTGAGTTCACACTCTGGTCTCTCATTCTGAGATGCTTAGCAATTTTGAGACAGCCTGCATTTTCATTTTGCATTTTGCCCTATAAATTCTGTCATCAATCTTGCCCTACAGCCCGGAAACTCACTGTGGGATCGGAGGGGACAGAGAGCTGCCAGAATTGAGGAGAGGGTGGGGTGAGAGGAAGACGAGGTTCTGGGAAGTTCCAAATAGGGAGCAACTTAGAAACTTTGGGGGCCAGATTCATGAGAGCAGTTGAGTCAGATAACTGGTTGAGACAGACACAGGCTAGGGCAACAAAGCACATAGGGTCTGACTGTGTGTCCCTCTCCCCCAGGACAGGTTTCTATAAAGCATGAGGCAGCTTATGTTACTTTACACCAGTTTCTGATGGGAATTTCTGTGCCCATCACTCTGGAGTTCAGATTCAAATTCCTCTTCCCAAAGCCACACTCCTCCTTTATCCTATGGATATTTTTCTGTCCTCTGGGCTTTGTTTAAGAACTAGGTGGAAAAGGCCAGGTCCAGGGAGAACACAGACTGATGGTGGGTACATCCTTGGATGACCCTGCTTCTGTTTTAATTTTTCCAAGGTCAAGGTGGCTGTGCTAGTGCTGTGCTAATAAAGATGCATGGCCCCAAATGTTCCTACAAGCACAGTGCCCCTGCCTGAATGGGCCATCACTACAACATCCAACTTCTCAAACTTCTAAATTTGCATTTTTGCAATTAGGCAAAGGCCCTTGAATCATCCCCTGACTCAGTGATTTGGATATTTGCTTGCACACCAATATTTTTGTGAACCTGGAAAAAAAAAAAAAAAAGAACAACAACAACAGAACCTCAGACCTCAAGATGTAGGATTTCAAATTAAAATTGGAAGTGTGGCTCGCAGCTCTGCCCTTGTTTGTTTCGGCTGCACTGGCTCGTGGCTGTCAGCTGCTTCTTCCCCCAGCACACTGATAAATTGCTGCGGAGCATTTTTCAAGCTGGTACAAAATGGATGAGTCACAGGGTTTGTGGAGTCTAACTGCAAGCTTGCTTGAGTTTGGGGTAAAATGGGCACATAGAGGAATATAATCTTTCTGACAGGGGCTATCCCAGGGTCATGAGCATCTCTGTCTAAAGAGAACCCAGTCTGGGCAGGGCCTGGAAGGTACTGCATTTCCTCACAGAGAAAAGCTAGAACCTAAGTTTCCCCAAGTGTCCCCAACTGTAACATCCCAAAAGATCCAAAGAGCCATTTTCAGAAAGCCTAATAGATCCTGGGTGCTCACTGACCTTGTGGCAGATACTGAAGACCAAGCAATGGCAGAAGAGCCAATGTGAAACTTGGATGAGAGTCATGACCATGAGGTTCATGTGCGTATCCTGCCATGGCATGTTGTAGTTTCTTGGGACTTTACTCAGGTGGTGGCTTCTAGCTCATCTCTTCTGTCACAGAGGTACTGAGAAGTGCATTACAGGACTCGGTGCCGAGCAGAAGGACTGCCACTGCGGCAGGTGGATTAAGCTGTGCTCTTTGCTTGGGTTTGGGCCAGCCTGGTGCCTCTCTCTCCTCCTCTGTCACTGTGCCAGCTTCTTATGGAGCCAGAGAGCCTATCATCCCATCGGGATGGGGGAGACAAATGACAGCAGTAACACGGACTGAGCGGGATTAGATAAAACCAAAGAGTGATCACACACAGCAGTGGACAGTCATTTAAAAGAAAATCCATCTCATCACTGGCCAGAATCTCCTCAGAAGAGAAGTACGTCTTCCCGTTGCAGGCTAACATCTCCAGCTGGGTGTCAGGTGGTGGGGGAGCTGGGCTCCTGATTTGCTGGGGGCTCATGACTCTAGATGGCCCCAGATGAGTTCTCCCAGAGTTGGGGTTTAAAAGAGGGCTCTGTGTATCCAGACCCCGGCACAGTGCTCACCACCTGCGTGTCCCCTGGCCATGCACACTGAGTACCTATATTTTCTCCTTTGTACAAGGGGCACTATAAAAGCATTTGCTTCAAAGGGTTGTTATGAAGAATAAATGAGGAAATACAAGCAGATTGCTTGGCCCATAAGCAGAATGCCGTAAATGACAAATATGAAGATTAGAGGGTAGATTTGGGTTGTCTAATGTGGCTGAGGACAGATACACTCTAATAAACACAGCCCCTGTCACCTTCCGCATGTAGCCTTATAAAGAGTAACAGAGGGTTTAATGTGATTTCTGAGATATTGACCTTCTCCTGTCACTAGCCTGGAAGAAAAACAAGGAAAATAATTATTGCATTGTCTTTGTTTTTACTAAATGGCTTTATTGAAATACTCCACCTACTATCCGTCTTTACAAAATGTTAAAGTCAATGTCATATATTCACAGGGTCATACCACCATCACAATATTATAGGCCATCTTGATCCTTTCAGAAATAATAAAAGAGGACTATTTACATTAGCATACCCTCCTCAGGTCCTCTGCTAGATCCACCCAGCCACCAATCTCCTTCTGTTCCCATAAATTTGCCCCTTTTGGATTTTTCTCCTAAGTAGGATACTCTCTTAATGTGACCTTTCCATGGGCTTCTTTCATTGGGCATATTAATTTCTGATTTACTTATGTATTGGCACTTCATCAATTTTCTCCAGCAAATAATATTCCATTTTGTGAGTACCACTTTTACATTATCACTTGATGAGGTGATGGGCATATCTTTGGGCCATTTCTGCTTCATTCTGAATAATCAAGCATCCTTTGAGATGCTCATGGGCCTTGTTACTTGCACTCTGTTACTGTGATCAGGAAAGCTCTCTCTGGGTCTTTGTTTACATTGAGGACTAGGACTGAGGAGGTGGCATGACACTGCCATATACCTTTGGTTACTGTTCAGAATGAGTTGCCCGTTAGGTAGAGACCTCCCTTACCACGCCATCTTTGTCTTCTCTCAGAAGAATTCTGAGTATGGCACTTGCTGGAATGGCTACCAGAGTCCTGACCAGCACTTCCATTTCAGGGATGCACTTACAGCCCCAAATAACTTTGGAGGTAAGATGCAGATCTGTCTGGGAGTAGTGGGGCTGACTCCTAAGCTTTATTTTGTGATAAGGAAGGGTGAATAGACAACTGTGGGAAGGACCAGATTCCAGAGCAGTGGGGTGATGTTCAAGCTCTTTCTGTCTGCTTCTCCTTGGTCTCAGATTACAGGGGCATTGACCCTGTGCATCCCCAGGCTGTCTGAGTTGACACTGAGCTAGGACGGCTGAACCTTAGACCTCGTCTGAGACACTGGGTGAGGTGATTCTACCTCCTGGAACATCATCGAGTATTGAGTGAGTGGACACTTGGGAAGATGGAATCCTGTCTACACAAAAGGGCCCAGTTAGTAAATGAGTAGGCTCAGGTGCCTCCGTGAGCCTTAGACTCCCCTGTCTATGAAGCAGGGTAAACTGAGGTCTGGAAAGCATTCTTGGTGACAGAGACAGCAGGAGCAGAGCCAGGGATCCTGTCAGGTTCTCAACACAATTGCTTGAGCATGGCCTGCATTCCTTGGTGTGGAATCTATATATCCCAAATATGCTCCAAGGGAGAAACTTACAGACATGTACTAATGTCTCTATAAAGCCCAGCGCCATGCCCCAAGCCTCTCTCTGTGACCCTATACTTGCATGCTTACCATGACATCTCTGGCCTTTCAGGGTCCTTCCAGAGTATCAGGGGCCCCTCACTACTTCCTTGACCCCAGGGCACATGACCCATACACCAATCCACCATGAGGTGGGAAGGCTGGAGCTCCTCCCCTTCCTCCCTTTCCTTGAGGTAAAATAATGAATCCAAAAGGGGGTTCCTCACATGACCTGCCACTTCCTTCTCTCCTAGGTGACATACAAAGGCATCTCGGCCTTAGAGACCTAGTGAGAGGGCTGAACAGAGAAGAGATGAGATAGTCTCGGAAAGGGGGGACAAGGCTAGTCATATCTGGCAGAGAGGAGAGCTTGTGGGTGAGTGTGGGGGTGGG
Organism: Montemys delectorum; assembly: GCA_019843815.1. Taxonomy (NCBI): domain Eukaryota; kingdom Metazoa; phylum Chordata; class Mammalia; order Rodentia; family Muridae; genus Montemys; species Montemys delectorum. Next base: position 36,486 of record JADRCD010193214.1, on the reverse strand, counting down.
GATTGATGCCAGTCTCTTTTACCAAGTTTGCTTAGAAGACAGAGTAGCTAGTGCTGGGGTCCGTACTCAGGGGCAGCCTTGTGGTGAGTCTGCCTCACCCAGGCTGAGAAAACGGTTTTCACAGGCAGGGTAGCTTTTCATTCTAATGAGAATTTTTTTCCCCTGCGTTCCTGGAGGGTGGCCAAATCTGGAGGCTGGAACTATATGGCCACTAGACTCTGAGTGAGCAACTAGACCCTGGAGGGCCCTGCTTGGTCCCAGCTCTGAAGCCTGCATGTACCTCAGCAGTCCGGCTTTGCAGCTGCCCTGCACCTGGCCCTTCACAGAAGATAATATTTGCAGCTGGTTTTATGTTTCTACTGGGGTCCTGGGGATGATGATGTCTTAGCCGAAGCACACTTCATGTCCGATTCCTGTCAGCATTTCTGACAGGAAGAACCCTCATTAAAGGTTTCCCTTGTTGGCGCCCTCTCTGCTTGCTCAGCCTGAGTGACATAAATAAGCCCCTGGTTTCTCTTTCACAAGCGATCTGAGACCCTTAAAGGTTCCTGGATGCTATCTCTGCACCCCCCCCCCCCCACTCAGCCACAGGGGCTCCCCAGGTAGTGCCTGGTGAGGAATGGTTGCTGTCAGAGCCCAGCCTGGTGCCTCTGGCTCCTGTCAGGCTCCTGGGCTCTTTATAGCTGTGGAGGTGATGTGATTTCCTATTCCATCTCTTTCCACGGTGGCACTCTGGCTCCCGAGGGTCCACAAGCCAGCTCAGCTGAAGAGCCTACAGGAAGCACTGGGCAGTCAACCTGTAGAATAAACCGCAGCTTCACATCATGAAAAGGCTGGGTCATGGGAAGGGGTCTCACTGGGTATGCATTTTGCTCTGGCTGGTTATCCATGACTACGACCTCATCTTTTGTACTTATCAACATTGTGAATGGGATAAAGTGAGCTGGCTTCAGTAAAGTTAAGGGACCTCTTGGTCCATGACAGAGATTTGGGTCCTGAATCGAGGGCCACTATCCTTGCTCCTACATGACTGGCTTCTCTCAGGCTGAGTGCGTGAGGGTCTGTTACGAGGCTCAGAAGTGTTAAAGCTCAAACTCAAGGCTGCTTTCTACCTACTGTCTGGCTTTTCATTTTCCTTTGGCCCCCAAGGAGGCTGTGGTTACACACATAAGATTTGCTGGGTGCCCAGGGGAAATCTGTGGAATGATTTGTCAAAGTCCTCTTGAAGGTATGAAGCTCCCTGGAACAACAATTTGAATGTGATTCCTTCCACTGCACTTCAATTTGTGTGCGTGTGCGTGTGCGTGTGTGTGTGTGTGTGTGTGTGTGTGTGTGTGTGTGTGTGTGTGTGTATGTATGTGAAATGCAGCATGACATGGTGAGTGGGCCCCATAAACCTTGGGTCCCAGGGGCTCTCACTAAGTTGGCCAGGCTAGTAGGCATACATGCACTGCAGTGCTTTTGGTTCACCCCAACTGTCCTTCTGGCTTCCTCCTGGTCTTTATCCACGGAACTGTGTGATCTTCCTTTCTTTATCCTTTCTTCCTCTTCTTTTCTTTTCCTCTCATCTTTTTCTTTTCTTTTTTCTTTTTTTTGACAGTCTCACCATGTAGCCTTGGGTGGCCTTGAACTCATAGAGTACTGACTGCCTCCCAAGTGCTGGGATTTAAGGCATGGACCACCTTGACCAGTGGAACTACCTATTGTGGTCTGCCCACTGCATTGAACTTGCCCTGGTTCTTAACTGCTCTTCTGAAAAACATTCTTCCCATTTTCTTGATGCAGTGGAACCCAGTGACTCTCATAAATTCCCATAGTTATGATACAGGGGAAACGAGGTTAGATCGGCCTACATCAGTATTTTATCTCACTGTCGTCTTAATTCCCTGGAAAGAGGAGAGAAGAGGAAGTTTAGGAGAGCCCATAAAGCACCAGGCATCTCTGCTTTTAAGGCTCTGGGGTCTTAAGGCATTGTACGTCATTAGAATGCTATTTCTTTGTCTATGCACATGTGTATATGGGTGTGTGTGCCACCCAGAGGCCAGGGGAAGACATTTTCCTCTATTGATCTTCACCATATCCCCTTGACACAGGACTTCTTGATGAACATGGAGCTGATGTTTTTAACCTTTTAGTTTTTGACAAGGGTAGCTGTCCAGCAAGCCCCAAGGATCCTCTAGTCACCGTCTAGCCTCCCTGCTAACTATGCCTCTCCCACCCCATAGCGCTAGCATGCAGGCCACGCCTGACTTTTTACATGGATGGGGAGGATGTGAACTTAATTCCTCATGCTTGTTTAGCATGCACAGTTACCTACTAAGTCATCACCCTCCAGGCTTGGTTAGAATACTAAATGAGTGGATAACAATGGGTAGGATCCACCAGATGAGATGGCTGGAGCCTGAGGGCCTCTAGGCTCATCTGGAAAGAATGGTCCAGTGGGGGCTGGCTTTTGGCCTTTCCTCACCCACCTTCCATCTTCTCAGGGGAGGCTCAGCCAGACTGAAAAGTGTGAGTGCTTAATCTGCTGGCAATGGAGGAGACAAATCTCCCTGAGCATGCTGGCACTCTCTTACTGCTCTCTCACTTCTCAACCCTGTTTCTTCTGGAGATCGATAAAGATGAAGGAAAAGTCATTCCCAGGAGACAACCTGGCTCCACACTTTTGAAAAACACACTTATTCCTCCTTTCCTGGGGCCCCTTGCCTCCCCCTGTTGCATTTATTTAAAGCAGAGCCGTTTCTTGGAAGCATCGTAAGCTGTGGTACCTGGTTAGAGAACTCGGCTTGCTCTGCCAGGCTGGCCTTCCTGGTGAAGATCTTCAGATGTGCTCACATCTAGCCAGATCCAGTTCCAGACCAACAGAAATCTAGGTCCTTCATGCATAGATTTGTTTTGCTTTGTTTTATTTTTTTTTAACATGTTCACATCCATTCTTGGTTTTTCTGTAAGTCAGATGGAAAACAGAAGGAGTTAAAGGAGATGGTGATTTTCTTATAACCCTCACAGTAGAATCCCTTAAGCTTATTTCCATTTCTAGGAATGTGTCTGAATGAGTGGGGCACCACTGGTTTGGGGGAACTAGAGTTTGGGTAGGTATTATGTTTTACTCTGGTACTATGCTTCACTTCAGAGACTATAGACTAGTCTATAGGACAGTTGACCCTGAAATTTGCTTTTAGAGCTAATATTCTAGAAATATATAGTCTTATCTCCCTGCCTTCATCGTTTTTGTGCATGCGACTGGATTCCCCTGGGAGCCAGTGAAAGCTGTGTGGGCAGAGGCATCCTTTTCTGCTTGATGGTTTCCCTCACACACAGTAGGAACCTAAGACAGATTTATACCCAGTTGATTTCAATGGCCACTCCACCAACATTTTCGTCTGTTGGTCTGGGAGGAGGACTGCCATCCACCAAGTCCAGATGAGATATCTGGATTTGTGTCATTCTGACTGGGGCTGACCCTTGCCATCTCCTCTCTTGCACATCATCAAAGGGGAGGAGAAAAGAATGAAATTCTAGTTTTAAATGTAGTAGCCTCCGACAGGATTATCTTCTGCTAGCTTTTTATATGCAAGCAAAATAATCTCTTAGGACTGTCAGACAAAATTCAAATTATTTTGAAGAACCTATCGAAACCACTTTGTTTTAGGGATTGTAATAAAACAAACCACAACAAAAAACTCTCCCATCTCCCTATCCCCTTATCCCCTCCCCCCCCCCCCGCCAACCCCCCCCCCCCCATCAAAAGAAAAAAAAATCGCATTGTGGAAGCTGCAATGTGTACCAATGTGTCCCACAGTGTACCCTTTCGTCTATACTTCTTTGATTGCAAATGTTCATTGCAGTGAGTCATTGATCTGGTTCAAGGCCTCTGGCTTCCACTACATTATCAATACTGGATACTTACTGAGACTCTTCTTGGATATTCTGTCGTTGTCCTGTGTCATGAAGATCCTGCAGCTCTGGATCTGTGGGGCCTGCCCCTTCACACACTCTAGCAGTTCATAGATGGGGTGGATGTTGGGGTGAGCCAACTCAAAGCCTTGGATCTGGGCATGGGAGGAATCTGAGCTGGTCAGCCTGTTAGATCTCTCCTGTAACCAGAAAATTCCAGGGTTCTCCAGCATTTACCTAGCTACCTCATCCAATGCTGCAGGCAGCCAGCAAAGGGCCAAGGCAGCTCTCCCAATCTCATGCCCTCAGGGCTGGCTCACCCATGCCTAAGCCATCAGGGCCAGCTCTACTATCATGCCCAGGTGAGGTGCAGGGTCCACTCTCCCAAGTGCTGCAGCAGGCAAGGGCTGGAACAGCTTTCCTGCTCTTATGCCATCAGAGCTGGCTCACCCACAATTCCCACATCCAGGGTCAGCTCCACTTGGCTGTCCATGCTAGGTGCAGGCCTGCTCTCCTGAGTGTTGCAGCAGGTGAGGGGCAGGGCCAGCTCTTCTACCTGAGTTAGGTGGTGAGGGATGAGGAGGGAAGGATAGCATCTTTCCCTCTTCCCTATCAGCACATGGCAGACAAGCATCAGGGCCGGTCGTCTCATGCTCACACCCTCCTAGCTGGCTTGCCAGTGCCCTGCCACCAGGGTCAGCTTTACTGTGCTGCCCAGGTGAGGTATAGGACCCATTCTCCTGAGTGCCACAGTTGGTGAGGGGCAGGGGCAGCTCTCCTGCTCTCATGTCGCCCATGGTGCTCAGGTAAGGAGTAGGGCATTTCTGCACAGCCGTTAGACATCAACATGGTCAAAGGTAGTAACCCAGACCAAGGATGTATATCTGGTATTCAGTGATAACAGCCCCCTGTGGCTACAGGGCCATAGACCCAGACATTGCCCTCCATGGACCAAGACCTTGGCAACATCACTGAATCCTCACATCAGGTTGTTCCTTACTAACCTTCAAGTCTCCAGATCTACCTTTCTTCACTGTGCCCACATCCTCCTGCTTCTCTTTCTCTTCCATTTCTCTACCACTTTCTTGCTCATCTTAGTGGTTTTCTAGGGTCTCTGGGTGTCTGGGGTCATCTCAGGAATGGTCTCAGGAGTGCTGCACCTTACCTGTGTAGTCTGGCACTGTGCAAAGGTCGTCTCTGGTGTGGTCTGCCCACCTGGGCCTCCATGGTGCTCCACTAGGGGTTATCTTGGGCTCACTCCTCACTCTCGCTACATGGCTCCAGGCAGAAGTCATCTCATCTTAGACTTGCTCCCAGCCCTAGGGCTGTGTAGCACCAGGTAGGGGGCAACTGAATTCCTAATGGGGCAGAAAACTGGACTTCAAAGGTAAAGAATAGATGAAGGAATATTCTGGGGAGGATGAATACCTGACAGAGTCAACACTGGTATGCCTGCTTATTTTCTTACCCAATGATGTGGAAACTTGGAGTTCTGCGTTTCCTGGGGTGAAGTAGCTAGAGCTGAATATGGGCAGAGAGTCTGAGGCCCAAGTGACAAAGCCAGTGTATGGAGGGAAGAGTCTGCTTCCAGAAGGGGAGATTGAAAGTCATTGTCTCATATTAGGGAAACCACCACAATGACATTTTAGACCATGCAGATTGGAGGGAGGATTTTATTTAACCTGAAAGACAGACAGACAGACAGACAGACAGAGAGAGAGAGAGAGAGAGAGAGAGAGAGAGAGAGAGAGAGAGAGAGAGAAGAGAGGCCAGAGGTATTTGTAAGTAGGGTGATTCAACCCATCAATGGACGTAATGATTAAGAGCTATCAGGAAGTGTCTGCGTTTCTGGTTTGAGATGAGAAACTTGCTATTGGATTAGGTGAGAAAGGACAGCTTTGGAATGAGACATGGCCCTAAGGTTAGAGGGGTATGGAGCTTAAGTCACCTGGGACACCCAGATCGAGCATCTGGCAGTGAATTGAGCTCACAATAAAGGCCTGACTAAGGTTGAACATTGACTACTATGGATGAGCAATCAGGACTGGCTTAACTGTTGGAGTGGGACATGGGGTGGGACTCACAAGTCATTAAAAAAAAAAAAAAAAAAGGAAAGGGTTAGGAAGCTCAGAGGGGATGCAGAAGAAAAAGTCTCCTGGAAGAGAGAGCTATACTCCAAGCAGCCTTCTCAGTCTTAACAGCCACAAGATGGATCACAACCCAGGCCGAGAGATGAAGGGATTGGGTGGATGGATAGAAAGGCGCAGGGCCACAATACAGAGCCAGGTGGTTCGACAAAATTGGCTGTCTCCAGGGCTGGCATAGGCTTCCCTTGGAGAGAGGTGACCTGCTGGGCCCCAAGCACTGGAACTAATCAGGAGAGCTGTTTAGCTTAAACACATCACCCCAGCTGTGCTGAGCCTGGGCCCCGGGTGTCAGGTTGACAGCAGCCAGCCCATTAAAGGTGCAGCTATGCTGGTGAGGCACGGTTGTGAGGAGCTGCCATTAAGAACGTTTAATAGCAGGACTGTAGTTAATGGTTAGCAAATGTTTTATGAACAGTTCCCTGTACTCTGTGAAGCCTGATTCAATTTATTCAGAATGGATTTGCTTTCCCCTTACTCACACATCAGTGTATATCATTTCTTTTACTTGACAGAAGGACCTTCTTTCTGATAGGAGTGGGGCCTGTGTCATTTCTGATAGGAGCAGGGCTTATGCTATCCCTGATAGGGGTGGGTCCTACATTATGCTGGTCCTCTTTAAGTTAATCATTGGTGGTAGGCCTATGTGCATGTCTGGGACTAAATGGATATTTGGCAGAGCAAACACTGGGATGAGTTGCTTTTTGTTAGCAGAGAAAATTCTAGGAAGGTGGTGAGATCTTAGAGTCTATCCAGGGAATTAGAGCCCCACCCCCTCCCACCCTGGGCTAGGATGGCCTTGGTGCCATGCCTGGTCACAACTCTGGTTTCCTCTTCATCTTTTGACAAACGGTTTAACCTTTCTTTGGCTGGTCTCCTCACCTGTGAAATACAGCTAATAACATCTGTCTTCTTCCAGGAGCAGAGTAGGAATTAATGACCATGAAGCATTTAGAAGACTGGGGAGGGAGGGGCTTGGGTGTCAATATTAAGCATTTAAACTGAGCCAGGAATTCCTATTGCAAGGGTAAGGGAATAAAACATGGCCTTACCTTGGTAGTCTTTGAGTTGCTATAATACAGTATCATAAACTCAATGGCTTATAAATAACAGGGATATGTATCACAATTCTAAAGGCTGGGAAGTCCAAGTTCAAGGCCATTGGTATCTAGAAAGAGACCACTTTTGTATTATATATTACATCTTCTTGCTATGTCTCCACATAGTAGAAAGGGCAAGGGCTCCAACAGAGGACATCTATTAAACAAGTACTAATTCATTCGTGAGGATTCTGTCCCTGTGACCTAATGACCTCCAAAAGCCTCCCACCTCCAACATCACCTTGGGGGTTAGGATTTCTATACATTAATTTTGAAGGATAAAACATGTAGATTATAGAAGGTATTATTGATTGATGATATATTAAATTGAGTTTCAGATAGCATTTATTTAGGGCAATTAGCAGTTGAGGCTTGGTGCATAAAATGCTGGACTTTCTGTTGAGAGTAGGAACATGCTATGTTTTCTATTATAAAACCATGGAGATTGAATGATGGTTTTGTTTGTTTACTTTTTGTGTATATGTTTCTCTAAGGGCACACAATAGGAGGTGTGTGTGTGTGTGTGTGTGTGTGTGTGTGTGTGTGTGTGAGTTTAGAGGCCAGTAATCAGTGTCAGGTATTTTTCACAGTTGATCTCTACCCTGTTTTTAAAGAAAGAGCCTTTCAGTGAATGTGGAGTTCATTGATTTGACTAGAGCAGCTGACCAGCCAGACCCAAGGACCCACGTTGTCTGCATCCCCTGCTGAGGTCATAGGCTCATGCTGCCAAGCCCAGCTTCTGTGTGGGTGTGGCCCAGCTTCTGTGTGGGTGTGGCCCAGCTTCTGTGTGGGTATGGAGATCCTGAACTCAGGTCCTCCTACTTGCTTGGCAGGCGCTTTGCTCACAGGGGCAGCCATCTCTTCAGTCCACTATCTCTGTGTTTTAGACTGAAATCATTAACATTAAATCATGTGACAAATTCGCATATACCCGGTTACCAGGAAACATGTGGTTGTATCTTTTCAATGCCATTTCTAGTTCTCCATGGCAAGACTTATTTTTCTAGCTCCCACATGTGGGGTCTTTGTTAGATCATTTGCATCTTTCATCTCAGGTCTTTTGTTGGGGAATAATTTGAGTCACTGCATAGAGAACTTGAGAAGGGTGCCTAGTTATGATACTCAGCAGTGTATGACTTTGGATAAATCTCTTAATATCTGGAAATTATTTTCTATAAAAAAAATTAAGCTGTGTAATAAGGCCTACTTCACATCACTGTGGTGGACAAATGCGAAATTGGAAATAAAAACAGAGCACGTGTCAGATTTATTGCCAAGGTGGGGAAGGAAGTGGATGCAGAGGGAACCCACAAACCTCACTCCTTCCTCTGGGTCAGCTCTACCACCTTTCTTTTGTTAAGAATGGCTGGCTGCCTGGAAAACATACCTAAGGGCCAAGACCTCTGAGTCCTCTGTGACACCAGAAGACCTCTTGATTCTGGTCAAGAACGAGGTACAGTACCTGTCTTCAATACCCAGAGCCAATCTGATGCTCTGTCATAACAGCAGACTCACCAAGAATTCATCTCTGGCCCAGGCACCTGCTCAACTCCTTCCTGAATTATTGTTACACCCAATGCTCATGGCCCCCTGGAGGTGGTCTCTTCCATGGATGAGGAGCCTGAGGTGGCTGGCTGAAAGTCATACAGTGGTTAGCCGTCTTATCAGAGGGGGCCCTGGCAAGCATTGTACAAGTAGAAGGTATGGCTACAAGAGATGTAGCAAAGGAGCTTTAGGGAAAGAATCCTTCAGGATTCTGGCCATAGCCAGAAGCAGATAACATTGAGGGCTGGTAGACAGGGTAAGGAATGGTGGTATAGAGCAAGAATTTATCAGGAGCTAGAACTACCAGGAAGAATAAGGAACTGGATAACCCCAGTGTTTCTCTGCACAGTTGCTCACTTCTCCCATCAGTGCCTCCTGATGACTAAACCTCATCCTAAACTAAAAGACAGATGCCCCTGGGGTGGGTTTGTAAGGGTCAGCACCCTTACAAGAGGACGAAGACAGAGCTATGTCCCTAAGGTGGAATAGGGGTGAACAGAACCCAACAAGTGTACAAATTAGGTTTCAAGTGTGAGAGACATCAGAGATGAGACCCAGTGTGTCTCCCTAAGCAGACCCCATGTCACATGCTCTCCAGTGGAATGCAGTTGCCATGTGAAGATAAGGCACAAAGTGAAACACTTTGTGACCCTTTCCCCTAGAGACTATGGAAATGGTCATTCCTTTCCTGCAGCCAGACAGAGGATGCCCACAGGAAAGCTGCAGCAGGAAAGGCTTGGGCTGTCCCCTTACAGACACACTGCTGCTGCTGCTGCTGCTGCAGGTTGTTCATTTGTTTTAATGAGAGTCAACCAAAGAGTCAAGAGAGACCTCACTAGCCATATCAAAGTCATATATAACTTCATTTCATCTTATCTGCAGTGTTGGGCATGGAACCCAGGTCCTTCCTAGTTAGGCTGCCTGCCTGTGAGCCACACCCTCAACCCATTTCAGATATTTACAAAGGTTCTACCTTGAAATTTCAGCAGTTATTCACCCCACCATTACCTGTTACTTACTGCATTAACGAGGAAACACTACCAATTACTATTATTACATGTTGTCTCCAGTTCTTTGGTGATTTTACACAGTGGGTACAATGTATTTAGATCATATCCACCCTTCATTATCCCTCTCTAACTTCTCTTGGAACCCTCTCCCTCAGTTTCACCCAATTTCATGCTCTTGTCTTACTTTTTACTTCTTCAAATGGCACACGCTAATGTCATGTCAACTTGACATAGCTAGAGCCATTTGAGAAGATAACTTCAATTGAGAAAATGGCCCCACTACATTGGCATGAGGTATATTTTCTTGATTGATGACTGATGTAGGAGTGTCCAGTTTACTGTGTGTGTGGGACCAACCATGGGATGGTGGTCCTGGATGCTATAAGAAAGCAGTCTAAGCAAACCAGGAGGAACAAACCAGTAAGCAGCACTCCTCCATGAATTCTCTATCAGCTCCTGCCTCCAGGTTCCTGCCTTGAGTTCCTGCTGTGACTTCCCCAAGTGGTGGAGTGTGACATGAGAATTGTAAGATGTAATAAACCCTTTCCTCATCAAGTTTCTGTTGGTCATGATGTTTAATTGTAATAGCAGGAACACTAAGACATAATCCATTGAGTCCAATTACTGCTACCTATAGATGGAGGGCCATCCAACAGAGCATGGACCACATCCCTGGAGAAAATGCATTCCCTCTCTCCCAAAATTTGTCTGACAATAGGCTCTTTATCTAGGTTTAGAATCTCATGAGTTGACTGGTTTGATATTGTATAGGCAATCATAGCTGTTGTGAGTTTGTGAGAACAACATCCCTGGCATTCCCAGAAGATCTTATTTTACAGCTGTTGTCTCCAACCTCTGGCTTTCACAACCATCTTCTTCTAGGATGTTCTCTAAGCTTTAAAAGGGTGTGTGTGTGTGTGAGGGGCTTCTGTTTAGGACTGAGCACTCCACAGTTATTTATTTTCTATACTTTGGGCAGCTAGGAATCTCCAGAGACGAGAACTATGAGGAAAATGAAAGCTGCACTAATCTCTGGGTATAAAATTAGACCTTTCAATGGCAGTTTGTACTACCATGTGTGTTTTGAAAAGATTTTGAAAAGTCTAATTATTGTAAGTTTACTGAACCACAGACCCACCACCCTACTCTCATATCTGTGGAATCAGAATTTTGTTAAGTGGACCCAGGGATCTGAGTGTGCTCCTAACTCCTTGAGTGATTTGGGGGGTAGAGTGAATCCCTGCTATAGAATGTCTACATCCTTATGGCTTTTAATTTGACCCCAAGTTCAACATCTTAATTGAATTTTCAACAGCTCATCTAATATCTAAACCCAGCCACACACAGGTTAGATTGAAAGTACACAAGCAAAGAGAGCCACTGCACACAGCACCATCCAGGCCTCTTCTCACACTTGGCCAACAGAAATAGAGGTCATCATGTCAGGCTGGGCAGCAGGGATTGCTTCTTTGTTGTCGAATTACTTTCTGTCAGAGAAACAAAACAACCAATGGTAGGTTTCCCTGAACCCTCACTGCTTCCCTAGAATGCAGAAAAAGTAAGGGTCTATCATTCTCCCCGATCCCCTTCAGGTGGACACTGTACAGTTCCACGTACTTGTCTGGCTGGCAGGAAGCCTTTTTCCTTTGCATTGAGCCTAGTCAGAGCACTCGTGTCATTATGGCCTCAGTGCCCTGTGTGGATCAGAGGCTTGGACATCTGGTTTCAGGGACATGTGAGGGTTCAGAGATCAGATAATGGCATAATGGCACCTTTGGCCTTGGCAGCTGTTGTCTCCACTAGCCTTGATGGTTCTGTTTTGACCCTGAGGTTTTGCATCGCTAAGGCCAGTCATTTGATCAAGTGAAGTGACAGGACTGGGGTTTTATGTGGTACCTTTAATTCAGGCTGTCCAAAGGTCAGAGTCTCCAAAGGGATAAGAGCTCATGTCATTTGCGTCTTTCAGAGTCTGAGAATAAATGAAAAGCAGTACACCGGTGCCTCACTGATGAGTTTACACTTTGCACATTTTCATTAGCCCCTTTGAAGACTGCTGGTGTCAGAAGCCTGATCCATGTGATAATAGCAAGCCCGAGGATACACCGTATCTGTGCCACGAATAATAATTTCAGCTTTTGTTGAAATGTCTCCTTTCCTAGGGCATGCTTTCCTTTATAAACAATATTTTCATGGCTGAGCTACCTCATCTAATGCTCAGAGAGTCCAGTGGACTGAAATCCAGTGTGAATTTCTTGGTGTGGTCTGGAGAGGGGGCAATGCTTGAACTCCAGCCAGGTATTCAGAAGATCAGAAGATGTTTCGAGTCCATGGTTTACATTTGACTCTCTGGCCCCTGGCCTTCTGCATCGTTACCCAAAGAGTAAAAGGTTCTGATGTCACAATTGTGTCATGTTTCTACTCATAGTAACTTAGGACTGTTTACTAATTAGATGTTCTGATTAGCATGGGGACAATTAATACTGAGTTGATATCATTCTGGGCCAAGACATAGCTGTGTGACATTTCATTTCTCCTATGGGGCTTTATCAAGGGTCAACAAACAAATGCTGTCAGTTAGGCTGGGGAATGTATTAAACATTGCTCCCAGTGCCCTGATGTGACATTCAAGGGCCCCCCGGAGGGTGGGAACCACAGCTCTGGCATTCTTTCTGTTTGTTGATTTGTGCAACAGACCTGGATGAACTAGTCCCTGCTCAAGCGGTGTAGCACTGGAATAGTCAGCCAATCATCCCCAAGCAGAGGAGAGATGAACAAAGCAAGAAAAGGCCAGGCATTGCTAAATGCCATAGGAACAATGAGGCAGGATGATGGGATGGGGAGTGACCAGGACCACATTAGATCAAGGCATTTGGGGAAAGCTTCTCAGAGGAAGGGACATTTAATATGAGATTAGAATGACAGGAAAGAGCCAGCCATGCCAAGATTATTTTTGGTCACATATAATGGTCAGAGCGAAAACAAGCATAATGTGAAACTACCATCAAAAAGAATCAGGCTTGCTCTTAGGCAGACAGTTCATTTTGGGTGATTAAAAGGCCCATCACATTTTCTTGATGTGGACACTTGTTTTTCTCTCTCTCCCTTTCAACAAGTGACCTCCCTGAGGTTGGGTTCATGGACTTCTCTTCATACTCACAAAGCCGAATACGGCACCTGTCATAAAAACTGGGCCATAGCTGGCAGTCCGTGCAGTGGGTAGATGTTCACTTTCCCTGAACTTTGTGTGACTACACTGTGGTGATGTTCTTCCTTGGTGATGGGAGAGGCTGAGAGGTGGTTGAAAGCCTGATAAGATAAGTCAAGGGCAGGCTTAGCAGTGGTGATAAGATTTGTTCATCCCTTGAATGCTGTGGCCTAAAACCTGGCATAAGAAGCAAAGATTTAGCCCCAGTAAAATTAATGCCAGGGACTATCTCTTGCAAGCAAGCAAGCATGGCCCCAACTGAGAGAGCGAGGAAGCCAGTCCCATCTGAAGCATCAGTACTTTTGGACTTGTGCTACTCGAAAGCAACAATGGCTCTAGAGGAGATTGGTAATGGAAGAAGAAGACCATTTCTTTGTGTTGGGACAGCCCTGGATTCAGGTCATAAATAGAACAGATCAAGAGAATGGTAGAACTCGTGATCTAGCCTGGTCTCTGATTGTGCTTCTGTGAATTTTAGTTTTAAGGGTGAGTCTTGCTTGGGAAATAGGGTTTGTCCAGCATCAACCCACGGCTATGGCTATCACTTGCCAATGGGGAGGCTACAAGAGCAGATCAGGGAATGTGGGAAAGACAGGTTCAGGGAGGATCCTGTTAGTCTGGTAGATGAGAGAACCTCCAGATGCCGTGGGTGAGTTTACATCTGCAACAAGCACAGGGTTCAGATATAATAGTTGTCTTTGGTGTCAGTCACACCAGAGAGGGTGGTGCTCATTTAGCAGGAAACGGCCAAATTTCCTGGGAGTCATGATCCCTCCCAGTTACTCGAGGGAGTCAGGAGTGGACCTGAGGACAGACAAAGAACCTATATTAGTTGCTCATCTCATGCTGTGACAGAATATTTGACAATGCCCATTTAAAGACAGAGGGAGGGCCGTATTTTGGCTCACAGTTTAAGAGTGGATGTGGTCCATGAAGGCTAGTATGTGTGGTGGCAGCTGCTCTCACTGTAGGCACAGGAAGTTGAGAGAGCTGAATGCTGGTGGTTAGCTGACTTTTTCTCTTTTTCCTTTCTATCCAGGCTGGGACTGTAGCCCATGGATGGTGCTACCCATATCAGGATGGCTCTTACTTCCTCAGTTACACTCCTCTGGAAACACCCTCATAGATAATGCTTAGAACTATGCATCCAGGGCATTATAATACAGTCCAGTTGACAATGAATATTAACTATCATGGGTCTGAAATTAATGGACAGATCCCCAGGCCTCAAATAGATGCTCAGTGGAACCAAAGCCCAGCTATGGATATATATGGAATGGGTTGAATGATCATGTAAGGGAATGGGGGGATTGGTAGAGAATACAAGCTGTGTGTTGATATGTGTCCGTGTCTTACAATTTCTAACACTGTAGTAAACACCATTGCCAAAAGACACTTGGGTAGGAAAGGATTATGTTTGTAGTCCACCATCCAAGAAAAGCTGAATCAGGAACCGGGAGGCAAGAATTGAAGTAGAGGCTGTGGAGGAATGCTGCTTACTGCCTTGCTCCCCATGACTTGCTCGCTCCAGGACTACCCTCCCACAGGTGGCACCACCCATAATGGTCTAGACCTTTTCCCACTGACACTACCCACCCACTGGTGGCACCACCCATAATGGTCTGGACCCTCCCACATCAATTACTAATTACAAGAATGTACCTACCATAAGCTTCCTCACGGGCCATTTTTGTGGGAAATTTTTCTTAGTTGAAGTTCCCTCTTCCCAAATGACTCTACATTATGTCAAATTGATAGAAACAATCAAGCTTTGATGGTTTAAATATGGTTGGCCCAGGGAGTGGCACTATTAGGAGGTGTGGCCTTGTTGGAATAGGTGTGGCCTTGTTGGAGTAGGTGTGACCTTATTGGAGAAAGTGTATCATTATAGGTGTAGGCTTTAAGCTCCTCATCTTAGTTCCCTGGAAGCCAGTCTTCTCCTAGTGGACTTCAGATGAAGATGTAAACTCTCAGTTCCTCCTGCACCATGCCTGCCTGGACATTGATTGCCATGCTCCTGCCTTGATGATAATGGACAGAACCTGTGAACCTATAAGCCAGCACCAATTAAATGTTGTCCTTGTAACATGGTGTCTGTTCATAGCAGTAAACCCTAGCTAAGACACCAGCACAGTCTGTTACTAGTGAATCTGTCTTGCCTCTGCTTGGGGTTAGGCCTGGGCTGAATAAGTAGCTCTAGCTTGGGTGCTGGGGTGGAACAGGGGCTGGAACCAGTCCCCAGAGATTGACAAGTAGCAGGGCTCGATAAACTTACTTTCAAAGTTTTCCTTCATTGCCAGGCAGCAGGAATGCCAGAGAATATACAGTACCACAGTATATTTGAATTTCAGAAGAAACCATGAATGACTTTTGTTTAATTCCGTGTCCCAAATATTGTAGAAAATGTTTTGTAGTTGATCTGAAATTCAAATTTAATTGAGTGTCCTGTATTTTTATTTGCTAAATCTGGCAACTGTAATCTGAAGGCAAATTAAGATAGACGCTTCCAGAGAGGCTCTGGATTTCTAATGCATCTGCTTCCCGCCTGTCTAATGCAGTTGAGATGGGTGTAAGCCTGGCGTTTCTCTTCCACCTGCCTGGGCAGGTCCATTCTGGGTCAGTTGTGGACTGCAGGCAGGAGCTGGGGTGGTAGAGCTGATGTGTGCTGAGGAGTCTTGGCTGAGTGGAATTTGCCAGCAGGTAGAGCTTCTGTAGGGTGGAAGCCGCTGCTCTTTGCTTACCTTCCTTAAAAAGGCATCCAAAGTGTGGGTGGCATCAGGCCCTGGATGGTACCCACCTTCTTCCTGCTGTTTGACCTCTAGAGTATCCTCTGGTGATTTCCAGGATGTGGCTTCTGGAGTGTCCCTGGCTTCCTGGGTCACAATAAAGCCCATGGGCCTAAAGCAGCCTCCTGGATGCCATTCTTCTCTTTGATTACAGAGGCACTGTGAGCAAGGAGAGAGAGAGAGACAGACAGAGACAGACAGAGACAGAGACAGACAGAGAATACTGCTCTGCTCTACTGAGAAGCCAGATTCGTCAACACAGACTGAGCATCTCTCCTTGGCAGGTGGCGCATTCATTCTCATCAGCAAGGATATCCTGTCATTCCAGGACACGTGTGTCTGAGGACGAGAGGTGGGAAGCTGAGTGATGTGTTGTTATTTTTGAGTTGAAACTGAGAGATAGTGAAGGGAATGTCCACTAAGCTGTTTCTGAAATCTTTGTCACGTAACTGTCATTTTTTGAGCACAGGGAAAGACATCCTCTTAAAACAATCAATATGAAGTCTTTATTTCAGTGACTGAGTGACGGAGAGGCGCTGTACCAGGGGAAGATGTCACCGGTCTCTGAACCCGCAGAGGCAACGTCCACAGACCAGTAAATGGAGAAGGGGTTTTGGACCTCTGCCTGTGACTTTATGGACTTCAGCGTCTTATGTAATTGGTTAGGGTTCTTCAGAGACTCATGGCTAGGATATGAGAGGGAAGAGATGGAGAGAGATAGGGAGAAAGGAGAGGAGAGGTTAAGCGGAGTGAGAGGGAGCGGAGAGAAGAGAAGAGAGCAGAAAAGAGGAGAGGGAGAGGGGACGAGAGGGGAGGAGATGAACGTATTATAAGAGCTTATGCAGTTGTGGGAGCTGAGAAGTCTGAATTTTATGGAGCAGCCTTGTAGTTCAGATAAGATGCATGCCTTAGTCTTGAGTGTGAACCCCACAGGATAGAAGCCAAGCTGGAAACCCACACAAAGCTCGATTTTCTGTGCTGCTCTCACAAGGCAGTCTTCTGTCACAGAGAAACCTCTTTGTTCTAAGGCCTTTAACTGACCAATAAAGCCGACTACCTCATGGAGGGTGAGCTCCTTGACTGCAGATCTACTGATGATAAATGCCAATAACATCTAGAACTATCTTCCCAGCAACTTTCAGACAGGTGGGTCAAACACACGGGCTCCACAGCCCAGCTCGTTTGTCACATAAGCTCTACTGTCACATCCTCCTGAGGCGCTGCCTCTATTCGGTATGTCTGCTTCTTCCTGTGGTCCTATGCTGCTGCCTTGGATGAGAAGAGAACCAAGAAAGGGAGTGAACTTTCAGACGTGAGTATGTGATGCTGAGTGGGCTGAAGGGCTCATTCCACGGCTTCCATCCCGAGAACTTCTTACCAGGGTGGCTTCCCTAAGAGCTTACCTGCCCTACCTCTTGCCCTCCATTTCTTCTGCAGTGACATTCCTACTCTATCTCCTTTGTTGATTTATTCCTTAGTTGTGTTCTGCCTGTGGCTTACAGGGTGGGTGAGGGCAGAGGCCCGACCTTGGTTTCTCTTCCCACATGCATGCTGGGAAGGAGGCAGCCCCCTTGGCTGCTTGGTAAATATTTTACAACTTCTAATGGAATCAGGTTGTTTACTCTGCAGGAAATAGAAAGGCATTAGTTAAGGAAAGTAACAAGCTGGCTGGTTGCTGACAAGTCAGGTTTAGTGAGAGGCCTGGGAGCTTGAATGATTTTCTTTTAAGCAACAGCCCTGCATCTGGAGGGTGATGGCTCCTGAACCTCCAAGGGCCAGGGCATCAGAGCCAATCTCCAGCCCACTGGGGCCTTGCATGGCTCCTGCTTGCTTGTGGTACTTAAATGAGGCTTACAACCCCTAAATTTCACCCATTGGTCTCTCCCTCTTTAGAATAACTTACCATTGTTATTTCGCTGGGCATATTCACTGTGGGACTGTGAACCTCATTGAATCTGCTTCCTATGGGAGCTTTACTAGCTGTGTCCATCAACATAGCCCCTTGGCCACTAGAACCATAGCTTTCTTGTCCATAAAGGGAAGGATAGTCAACCTGTAGCCCAGATATGATGAGACAAGCTTTCCTGGTGTGGTTGTAGTGCATGCCACTGTCCACTGTACCTGTTTTCTGTTCCCTCTGTCCTATCTCCCCAAACACTTGGTCCCTATACTCTTAAACTTTCCCCTGCCCCCAGAGTTTCATTTTGCAGAAGAGTGAAATAAAAATGTTTATTATTTAAACCAAGACATATAAAGGCTGTTGTAAATGGTTTTGGTGCCGTTTACAAGCTGTGTGTGGTAGTAAAGTTTAATGCAAAACCAGAAGGGAATCCAGGAGGATCTGAACAGAATCCCAAATGAAGGAAAATGGATTTTATAGACCTGCAGACTTGGAGTTTGGGTCTCTCTTTCAGCCCTGGATATTTTCCTGCCATTCTTAGAATCATGGTATTTACTCTAGTTCACTGGTTCCCAGCCTTCCTAATGCTACAAACTTTTAATATAATTCTTAAGTTGCAGTGGTCCTCAGCATAAAGTTATTTTTATAGCTACTTCATAGCTGTAATTTTGATACTGTTATGAATCACAATGGAAATATCTGTGTTTTTTAATGGTCTTGGGTGACCCCTTTGAAGTGGTTGCTCAATGCCCAGATTGAGAGCACTGTTCTAGTCTCTTCAGACCCTCCCTGAGCTTTCTGTCATCCATCCCAGAGTGAGACCTTGCCTCTTTCCCCTCTCCATTGATTCAGAGATTTTTCTATGAAACAGGACCAGAGAGGCTTCTAGTGTTGTTCCACCGTGCACCTGGCTGGTGTCTAGGAACTCAGCTGTAGAGCCAGGTCCAATATCACCTTTGAACTGTTTCAGGAGCCCTTGATTAGATACTGGGTGTTGCTAAGGAGTCTTGGGGGTACCTTTCTGGGCACACTTGAGCAGTAATTGCCCTCACATTGATATTTCAGAATAAGCTAAAGGCACAGATGCTGTCACTAAGAAGTGCCCAAGACAGATGACAATGCTATAAACAGATGGAGCACTACACCCAGAGCAGAGCAGGAAAGGGCTGCTGAAAACGGGCTTGCAAATATCCCAACATGTAGCCGTGAAGAGAACCTGATGAATAAAAGGCTTGTCGTGGAAATGCAGGGGATTTGCAAGGACATAGACATTTCTTGTGGTGGCTTGTACTCTCTTCCTTTTCCTTCATGTCTGTAGGCTGGCTGGCTGGGGGATGGGGAAGAAAGGGAAGGAAAGTGAACTTGTGGGGAGTGCATTGACCAGTGCAGGGTCCTTGGAGAAAGGATCTGCAGGTAGCAGTGTAGCCCTGAATCCTGGCAAAGGACCTCCAGGACACAAGGGGCTTCTTCAGAGTTTGTAGCAGAGAATTGGCCTGGCCCAACACAAAGAGATAGGAGACAGCAACTCAGAGTTCCTGTAGCACTCTTAGCAGACCTTGTAGGCTCAAGAGAGGATGAGCCCCAGTTGTCTGGGTAATTTAGCCTGGAGGAACAATGATAGAACCCACCAACGATTGGAAAGACAGGTGAGGCAGGCATAGGGTAGGGGGGCAGGTTTGGGTATCTCTGGCATTCTTCGTTTTAGCACCTAATAGTCTTCACGTTTACTCAGCATTCAGAGTGGGCTTCTCAACCTCTGGCCTCCAGGCTAGCAGGTACACGTATGCTGTGGAAGCCTGTATTCAGGCTAGCAGGTACATGCATGCTGGTTCATGTGGAAGCGTTTACTCAGCATTCAGAGTGGGCTTCTCAACCTCTGGCCTCCAGGCTAGCAGGTACACGTATGCTGTGGAAGCCTGTATTCAGGTTAGCAGGTACATGTATGCTGTGGAAGCCTGTATTCAGGCTAGCAGGTACATGTATGCTGTGGAAGCCTGTATTCAGGTTAGCAGGTATATGTATGCTGTGGAAGCTTGTATTCAGGCTAGCAGGTACATGCATGCTGGTTCATGTGGAAGCGTTTACTCAGCATCTAAAGAGTGGGCTTCCCAACCTCTGGCCTCCAGGCTAGCAGGTACATGTATGCTGTGGAAGCCTGTATTCAGGCTAGCAGGTACATGTATGCTGTGGAAGCCTGTATTCAGGTTAGCAGGTACATGTATGCTGTGGAAGCCTGTATTCAGGCTAGCAGGTACATGTATGCTGTGGAAGCTTGTATTCAGGCTAGCAGGTACATGTATGCTGTGGAAGCCTGGGGTTGGTGTCACGCCTAACTTTTCACTGAGACAGCATTTCTCAGTCAAAGCAAGAGCTTGCCAATATGGGTAGTGTTGCTAGCCACCCTGTCTGGGGTATCCTGTCTGCTTTCTGAGGCTGGCATTTCAGCTGCCCACCTGCCAGGGGTCAGGATCTTCAGACTCTACTCACCATGCATGCACAGCAAGCACTTTAATCACCGAGCTATCTCCCCAGCTCCAATCTAGGTCTTAAATCTAACTACTGTTAGTGCTGTCAAATAACAAAGAAGAATCCCATTTTCTTTTTACCATCTTTCTTACCAGTGCCTTCATAGGGAGAAATATTCATCTGCAATTTTTATATTCCCTAGCCATAAACCATAGAGCAAGCAGATACCATGTCTTTGGTTTCTATTCATATATATACACACATATACACATATGTATATACATATATATATATATGTGTGTATATGTATATATATATATTCATTTCATATATACACATATAAAAATGAAAGTCAGTCCTACTCCCTCTCCTGACATGAAACCTTCTAGGAGTCCTCTTTGCAGGCTGAGGTTATTCCTGACTTCCTGCCTCCTGCTCTGGGCTGAGGGCTGATGATCTCATGGCTCTTGAATGGGCTATTTCTCCCAGATAGCTGGAAGCTGGCTCTTGGGAACTTGGAGGCATCTCACATGCTCAGCAGCTTTGGATTAAGATGTTTGAAATCCACCTATTATGATCCTAAGCTTCAGCCCCAAAGGCTGGTGCTTGGCTGTGAGCCAATGCTGCCCAGACTGGATTGGGTACAGGCACACACACACACACACACACACACACACACACACACACACACA
>JADRCD010193214.1:0-15731 GCA_019843815.1 Montemys delectorum | reverse complement strand
AGAGAGAGAGAGAGAGAGAGAGAGAGAGAGAGAGAGAGAGAGAGAGAATATAGAGATGGAGGTGACTAGGCAAACTGTGATGCCCACAGTACAACTCTGTCTATATGTATCATCCCCTTTCTGATTGTAAGAGAAAAGACAACTCTATCACATCTAAACTCCATTAGGGAATGAGGCTCATCTGCAGTTAGGGGACATGTGGAGTGTAGGGCACATTTTACAGAACGTATGACTCAGTGTGTCTTGGGAATAGCCCAGGAAACTGCAGCTTTGAAAAGAGTTCTCTTGAGTTATCTGATGGACAGCCAGACTTGGGTAAACTAGTCTATCACCTGTAAAATCAGTTCCTTCAAGGCCACTAGCTCAGGTTAGTTCACATACTGGGGAAACTAGAAAATCCCTTGGGGCCCTGCCTCCCTCTGTCTGCTAGTAGAAGAGAAAACATGTCACCTGTAGTACATTCTAGAACTTAGAGGACAGAGTCCCATATGTTAGACCATTCTAAAGATGAGTAATTGGCTCAGTGAATGGCCTCCCAGTAGAGAGTCCTTGGCACTAGGAGATCCGATTTTCCCATTTTGCTAGGAATAGGAAGGCAGAGCATCATGAGAAAGGTGACGATCTCATGTTGGAATTAATCATGACTTTTCCAAATTCCCAGCATTTTAACTTGGTTTCTCCAAGGAAATCTAAATTGGTTGATATTATGGTAGCACTTATCACTCTGTACGCCCTTGTTTATTGGTATCAGAGTGGGATGGGTGACTACACATTAAGGTCCTCTGCCTCCCTCTTTGCACTTCTCGTAAGTCAATATCCTACTATTTTCCCTCCAAGAGGTGTACACACTTGCTAGCTAATGGCTGGCACCAGGCAGCTTGTGTTCTTATGGAAAGGTGTTCAGGAAAGGTGGTCAGTGCTGTGGGGTTGATGCTTTGTGGGGTTCTCCCAAAGATGTAGGGAGCCTGGATAAAGTGTGTTAACAAGGCTACTTCATGGCACCTGAACCTAGGTGAGAGATTCAACCCCTCAGAGCCTTGTCTGTTTGTAAAGGAATTTTTTTTTTGTTTTTTGTTTTTGCATCAGTGCCTTGATTTCCCTGTAGAAACATTTGAAACAAACCAACCACCAGAAAGGAGAATGTCTTGAAAATTCTAAAACTCTGCCTCATGAACTTGAACTGGGTGACAATCATGAGAGAGTTGAGAAGCAAGATCAGAGGATGTCATGGGGGAAAGGTAGAAAGATCTGATTCTATTAGTTATAGAGGCATTGGAGAATAGGGTTTGACTCTGTGGGGGATGGAGGCCTGATTCTATTAGAGAAATGACTGGGTATTCAAATGACTCACGAGGGGTGAAATTTTTCCTGTAGGCTAGTGGTCAAAAGTTTTGTTTGACCCTATTTAAAGCTCAAGGAATACTGAAAATGAGTGACCAGAAAGAATGTAAGAGCCAAGAGTGGAACATGTACAACACAAGATATCTTCTGGGCATGACCTACCTGTTGTGGTCATAACCCACTGCAGCTGGGCTTATCTGCAACAAGATTGGAGCCATCTACATCTGCGAGGAACTATTGATCATTGACACTTGTTGGCCAAGGCGTACTGCTTTTTGCAGTTGTGTAGCCACAGATAAGTGGCCCTCGATTCACTGACTAAATTCCTACTCATGGTCAGACAAGTAATTAAATAAATTCAATGGGCCACATAGAGAAAGAAACATGAAAGTTAGAAGGGGATTCATTGAGGAAAAAGAATAGCAAAGGGTGAGGGGGGGAGATGAAGGGGAAAAGTGTGTGTGTGTGTGTGTGTGTGTGTGTGTGTGTGTGTGTGTGTGTGTATGTGTATATGACTAAGCTTTAATATATAAATGTGTGAAACTATCAAACAATGGAAAAAAGTTTAAAAAGTGTTATTCAAAAGCCACATACTTGTTATAACTTTCTATATCCTATTCATTAACTATAAAAGAGCAAAGACCCAAACAAAGCCCTTATGCACCATTTTATCCCTACATGTATGTGTAGTGCTGTGTCAGCCTGCCTGAATTTGTTCAGCATCTCTGCTATCCAGACACATTTGAAAATTCTAGTCTTTTTTTCCCGCATGTTATATGAGGACAGTAACTGCACATACCTCATTGGAATCCTGAGAGAACTGAATGAGATAATCCATTAGAACCAATTAGCACCAGTGATTGCTCTCACTCTAACCTGCCCAAACAGAAGTTAATGCTTTTATTATTGATACGGTTATTCTCTGCTTTGTTTCTCAGAGGTTAACATTCCATTAAGGACAGCAAGTACAGAGTAAGAGATACAGGTGAAGAACGGGAACCTCAGACCAGGCCAAGATGGTCTCACATAGTTCCTTTTGTAAAATGTGACATTTTTCTTTGAAATAAATGATCACTACAGGGAACCCAGAGAAGTGGCTCCTTATAAGCCTCTTAGCAAAATGGGGCAGGGATTATGGAAATTCCACCCATCAATCTTTTATCTTTTATCCAAGAAGCCTAAAAAGAAAAAGATCATCTTTTTTGGTTATGGGCTGTGATTGTCCTTGTACAGCTCAGAGTATGAAGGGCCAGCACTTCCTCAGTGAACATGTTTGACTTTATCCTGACACCTTGGATGTTGTTCAACCTCTGCTGTTCCCTCAATGCTAGGGTGTTGAAATGACTCCCCAAGCTTGAGGTTCTGATGTTAGGTATCTGGTCCAATTTCCCCATCTTCTTGAATGCTTCATATTGTACACACTGCTCAGATGCCTCTTTAGTCCCATCCAGGCATGCAACTTGCACTTGACCTTCTTCTTTTTGGATAGCCTGATCATGGTCCTCTTATCACCATGCACATGAGTCTTGCTTGATATCTAGTGCCCTGTCATGTCTCACGTCACACACTTCTGACCTCTCAAATGTGCTAAGGATGGAGTGAAGCCAGCATACAATTTCTAGAAGAATCATTTCTGGTTGGTGCCTTGTTAATATGAAGTATTGAAGCACAAGTTGCTGGAATGAAGAGACTGCACGTCTGTTTATCTTGCTCCGAATTACATCCTAAGCACAAAAGGACACTTAATAAATCAATGTCCCAATGAAGAGGGTAGTGTTGTCACTAGATGATAATAATCGAGAAAGCAAGGAGAAAAAAAAAAAACATTGTTTGCTTTGAATGTGAACCATGTGCTCCCAGAAAAGAAAGGGCTATTCAGTGTGTTTATTTTAAAAGGACAGTGTGTTCAGTTTGCAAGCACAATGCAATGGCTGGATAAAATGAGTGTGATATGGTTTTATTGTTGAATTCTTCCAAGTTTTTCTTGGAATTCTGATGGGTCAGGACAAAAAGCCTGTCTTGTCACAGTGACTTGTGGCACTAAAAGGCTTACTAATGGGAGTGTGAAGAAACAATCATATGGGGGAAAAGTTGATCTTTGTGTGATCAAGAGGGTCGTACAATAAAATAAAGTTACTTGTCTTTTGGCATGTTGTAGAGCACAGCATGTGAGCATGGCAGTAAATAAACTTAACAGTAGCATGTGGGTAGGTCTTTCTGGAGGCAGCCTTCCAAGGTACTGGGAGATCCTACGGAGAGCTCAGAGGGCACTTTCACCAGTAGCCCATCACTCTGTGACTTCAGAGTGCCATCAACAGACAAATGGTGTCTTCTGTTGTCATACTATGTTAGTGTTTGTTTACTGGTTAATCTCTAAGAATTATGTAATGGTATCTCATGCATCTTTATATTCACAGGGCCTAGGATGTAGTCTGCCCTTAATATGCATTAGTTGGATGAAAACATAATTGATGGGAAAGCACAAAAATTAATTAACATATTTCTTCCTGATATTATGGAGGTTTCCAAAGAGTTATCTGAATCCTACAGCTAGACTGTGGCTTCATAACACTAGATCCCTGGTCTCCATCTCCAGCTGCCATCTTTATTTTATATTTTATGTAAATGGGTATTTTGTCTAAATGTATGTCTGTGTGCCATGTGTGTAATGTGTGTCTGGTGTCTGTGGATACCAGAGAACAGTGAATGCCCTGGGACTAGGGTTCCACACAAGTTGTGTGGGCCATACAAGTGCTGGGAATTGAACCCAGGTCCTCTGGAAGAGCAGCCAATGCTCTTAACTGCTAAGCCATCTCTCCAGTTGATATTTTTTGACGAGAATTGTTGAGTTGTGGGTTGGTCTACAAACCTTATCACTCAGTCACTAATTCCCACATTATTTATTGAGCAGCTATTACAGACCTGGTATAAAATAAAACAATGAACTTTACTAGCTTTTATTTAGCAAGTTGGAAATGGGCAATAAATAATAAGCATAATCAATGAACTAAGTCAGAATGAAGTAAATGCTATGTGAGAAAGAAAAATGAGGGCTAGGTGGGAGAGTAGAAATACTACAGGGGGCAGATGTGGTGGGTTATAACAGTGCATTGTATGAGAGTAAGAGAAAGTGAGATTTGAGCAATGACTTAAAGTTGATGAGGAGCTCGGGCTTGCACATATCTGGAGAAATGTTTCTAAATAGAAAAAAAAAAAAAGAGCTAAAGTAAAGGCTCCAAGGTAGGCATTGTATTAGAAGGCCTAAGAGACAGAATGGTATAACTGAGGTGAAGTGGGCCAGGGGGAGGCTACAGAGAAGTATGAGATGGGTCAGGTGGTAGAGGCCACGCTAGACCTTGTAAATCAGGAAAAGGGCTTTAGCTTGAACTCAGAGAGAAGCAAGGAGCCACTAATGAGTTTTGAGCAAAGCATTGCCATCATCTGACTTTTTTCAAAGATCATCCTGGATGGGGAGATGCCTCAGTGGGTAAGAATGTCTGCTGTGCAGGCATGAAGATCTAAGTTCAGATCTCCAGCACCCACATGATAAAAAACAAAACAACAACAACAACAACAACAAACCCCTGGATATGGCCATGTATGTGTCTGTGACCCATGCTTGGGGGACAGGATAGGGCATAGGCAGAAGGATCACTGAGGCTCACTGACCATCAGCATAGCTGAAAAAGTCTGTGGTATCCATGCCAGCAGAAGACGGAGAGTAATAGAAGTTACCCTACATCCTCCTTTGGCCTCCACATCCGCATATACATGTATACAAACCCATGCACACAAATACACATTCATATACAGACACACAGACACAGACACACATACACACACAGACACACACACACATACACACACAGACACACACACACACATACACACACAGACACACATACACACACAGAGACACACACACAGACAGACAGACAGATACACATGCACACACACACACACACACACACACACACACACACACACCTCTTTTAAAGGGCCATTCTAACTATTAAATAGAGTCTTTATGAAGGCAATGGTGAAGACTGGGAGATCCATTAAGACAGTATTCATACTCAGATCACCCAGGATGAAGGTGATCAGCATAAGGTAGTAGCAGCTGGAAGAGGCAAACTCTCTTTTGGCTGGATGACTGTTGATCTGTTTGGAAAGGAAAGCCTTGAGAGGTCTGAGGGATTGGTCACATCATGTAAGGCAGAGCAAAGAAAAGGAGAATGACCAAAGGTCTTTCATCTCAACAGGCAGAGGTAGGTGACAGTGTCGGTGTAGTGGAACATGCTGTAACACAGCTCCCTTGATTCCGTCCTTTGGACAGTAGAGGAGTGGAGACTATGGGAGTCTACCCATCTCAGTGAGGCCGCAGATACCTATGCTGTCCAGCCCCTTCAGTAGCAGCCCTCTTTCTATATAGCCGTGGAGTTTTCACTTTCTTCGTGCTATCTCCCTTGATGGATTTTACCTGGCCCAAGTCTCTCAGTTCATTCCATATCCATGTGGAGATATGCTTTACTTAACACAAGAGATGAGTTTTTAAAAAGAGAGGTGTAAGTCACCTTTTTAAAAAAAAATATTAAAGACTATTTTATGTTCACCGGGAGAGCTGACTGCTTCAAGTGCCCTATTATTAATGCTTGTGTGAGGTGAAAAATCCTCTTGGCTACATGACTGTGGGTTGCACTAATTTTGCAGTTTTGAAATGTTGAGTTATAATGTGTAAAAGTGAGTGCAAGCTTGAATAATAGATGTCTGCTCTTGAAGCACCTGCTCCACATTCATCAGCGTGGTCCCCTGAGACCACGGGCTCAGCATGCTGGCACCTGACCTAGCCATTTTCCTTCTGTCCCCTCTATCTTCTGTGTGCCCCACTCACCTGAATCCTCTGATTCAGGGACCCATCTTCCTCATGATTTCCCAGATCGACTTATTTTGTCTCACAATGATGAAGTCTCTTCTATTTGTCTCATTCCCTCTGTGAACAGTTCCCATGCCCAGACATAGCAGTATGTTCCCTAGTTTTTCTTTCTGTATTTATCTACTCCATCCATCCATCTCTAATGGATTGTTCCTCATTCAGGGATTGAAATCTATGCCCAAGAGCATCTTTTCACTAGGATCCATCCCTCACTTCCTGAAGGTGTATAATCTCTTCTACCTCCTTGCATAGAACTCCCAATCTGAACACCTGAGCGGGACGGGGGGGGGGGTCACATTGTCTATGACCAAGGCTTCCTTTTATTACTCTATCACAATGCATATGGGAGTCATCCAAAATAAAACATTTACACTTGCAGCACAAGTGGATGGGAGCCCACACCTCCACCTGCTCTGGCATACCGAACCCCTCAGAGCACCTCATTCTGTTGAAGTCCTTTCTGTCTTTGAAAGCCAGCCCAACAACCTCATCTTTTTTAAAATCTTTCTTTTGATTCATGCAGAAATGACCTCTCCTGCTCTAGCACTTGATGCAAATCGTTTTTGTAGCACATGTTCTTCTCTTGGCATATTATTACCATGTCTGTCATCTTCTCACTAACCTGTGTGCTTTCATCCCACTGGGTGCTGGCTCACCTTCCACCTTGGGCCATGTAGAGGGTGCCTGAAGTGTTAATAAAAATAAACTGATGTCTGTATGGCTACGTGTGTGTGTGTGTGTGTGTGTGTGTGTGTGTGTGTGTGTGTGTGCGTGTGTGTTTTATTGCTGCCCTATGCTATATTTAATTGGAAGCTTTGTAAAGTTAGAAATGCCAGCCCTTTTACCTCTCCATCCTTCCCTACATTACTCCCACAACACACACACACACACACACACACACACACACACACACATACACACACACACATACATGCATGTGTGCTCACAGATGGTGCGTCTTAAGCTGCTTCCTGTCCGCCCTGTATGTCAAGGTTGCAGGACTCTGATGGTGGATGCACACAGCAAATTGGGAATGCCTCCCAAGCACTCTGGCCTCAGGTCTGCTTATTTATGCATTTATTTACATCCCATGTGGTGGATATCAATTTCAGGGCATAACAGTAGGGTACAAAACTGTCACATTTCTTTATTTCTCCAAATCTAATTTAAAGGATGCCATGCTT
Source organism: Montemys delectorum (assembly GCA_019843815.1). Lineage (NCBI taxonomy): Eukaryota > Metazoa > Chordata > Mammalia > Rodentia > Muridae > Montemys > Montemys delectorum. The sequence goes on along the minus strand of JADRCD010193214.1, from coordinate 8,273 downwards.
GCACCTGCTGACTTGGCTGATAATTCAGCTCTGGTTTGAAGAGTCCTTCCTTCGCCCCACCCTGAGGACTATACAAAACCCTCCAGATTCACATCAGGTCCAGGGCACCTAAAACATGTCTCTCTGGTTGTTCTGTTATGCATCTCAAGAGAGTAGCTTTTCCTGAGTGCAATCGTCATGAATTGATGACAAGGCAGTAATAGAAATAAGAAATTTGAACAGTAAAAATACAAATGTCAATAGTCACAATCTAGAGAGAGCCCAAATACTATTAATACAATTGCTCTAGTTAAGATTCTCACGTGGACACAAGCCTCCTGGTAGCCAAAGGAAAAGAGAAATGTGCTTGTTCAAGATTCTTAGTAACTCTACAAAAGGAAAGAAATTATTTCATTTCTCAATGGAAGCAACTTTTTTTATTCATAAAGTAAATATCTCATGAAAAGTCTTCCACACAATAGTGAATTGAACTCAGATCTCTGCCTCTTGTAGCTTTCCCCTATGGATAATCTCCTGGTGACAGACCCCTATTCTTTGGTTCAAACACCTGATCTCACAGCCTAAGCAGAATAAAGAGTGAGACATACTTCTGCTTACAAGTATACTCTAGGTACCAGACACGCACGACCAGGTGGATTCAGATCCTCATGGGACTTTTTGCCTTTGGGTGGCCTTAGCCATTCTTTCCTTTCGCTGCTGAAATCTCATTTAACCCTGGACCTCTTATTTAACCTCTGACTCACCAGTGCCAAGTACAGAGTCTGGTGTGTATCCGATGCTAAATTAATTACTATTGGATTAGCATGCTTGGTTTTTTTCTCACTTATTTCTTACCAGTAGCATGATCTTTTCAGTTACTCTTCTGTGGCTCAGGAATAATATAGAGCTGAGAACAAAGTTATTTTAAGGTGCACTCTTCCTTCATTGATGGTAGGACTAAGCATATGGGCCCGAGTTTCCATCAGTGATTAAGGGGAAGCATGAAGGGTGGAAGTCTCAGTGATCATAGGAGGGGGCAGTCCTGGGGGTAGAGATTGGCTTGGGGGGAGCATGGGCAGGGAAGCATGAGGCTATGTGTTATTTGTAGGAGGAAGTGTGAGACAGATAAATGGGTGACTCGACTTCCATCTCACAGGGACTCTTTATTCACTTGGAAAACTTGAACAAGTCACTTCATTGCCCCATCATTAAAATGGAGACAGAATCATCTATCATAGTGGTTCTTACCTGAAATAAAAAGGCCTTCTGTCAAATGAGCATTGCTAAAGGAATCGTGGCTTGTGAGCATCATCGTTGTTACCAATCACAGTAGGGAGGGGTCAGCATTCTGTGCAAGGTAACTGCATCAAAAAGAATGATGATCAGAAAGAATGGAATGTACACAAAAGCCATTGGCCCTGATGCTCTGAAAACAGCAGAGGAAAGACCTTCAAAGACAAACAAAAGAAAAACAAAACCAACCAACCAAGCAAGCAAGCAACCAATCAACCAACCAAGCAAGCAAACAAGCAAACCCACTCCTCTGTGAGAGGAGTAGGAACACTGGCATGAACTATCAAAATAAGCCTTTCTAGAATGCTCTAAAATAGCCAAAGACTTTAACCAATCCACTGAATATTTGGTCAAGAGAAATAGATGGCCGGGCAGTGATGGCACACTCCTTTAATCCCAGCACTTGAGAGGCAGAGGCACTCGGATTTCTGAGTTCGAGGCCAGCCAGAGTCTACAGAGTGAGTACCAGGACAGCCAGAGCTACACAGAGAAACCCTGTCTTGAACCCTACCCTGAGAGAGAGAGAGAGAGAAATAGGTGAATTTGTCTTGAAAAAAAATATTGGCACTAAATTGTGGGATTTTTAACTTGTCCCATTGCCAAACACACATACCATCCCCACCCCCTGCCCGCCACTCATTTTTCTTTTCTTTTTTTTAAGATTTACTTTATCTCCTAAAGTATGTATATGTGTAGGGCACGGACATGTGACTGTAGGTACACACAGAGGCCAAGGATTTCAGATCCTTCTGGAACTGAAGTAGTACAGAAGGAAGTAGTCTTAAGATCCATCCACCATCCTTGCAACCACAGTAGCTATGGAGATGAGCAGGGGCACTGACTAGAGAGACAGAATGAGTTGAGCTCCCTCTCCACCGAGCCACTGATGCAGGACTTGCTTGGCAACTTCCTCGAAATATTCTGCTCTTTAAGAAATTGACTGCCAAAAAAAAAAAAAAAAAAAAAGAAGTGGTCAGTCCAAGAACTTTTGGGCAGGAGATCCAGCCCAAAAGAGATCTCACAAGCTTTGTCCAATAGCCCTACTACATCAGCAGCAGCTAAGGGTCAACTTCTATAAGTGGCTCAACGTACCACCAGTCATTAACCAGTTCACTCAGGCCATGGGCTGGCAAACAATAACCCAGCTGCTTAAGCTTGCCCTCAAGTACAGGCCGGAGTAAAAGCAGAAGAAGCAAAGGCTAGTGGCCCATGCTGAGAAGAAAGCTGTTGGCAAAGGGGACGTCCCAACTAAGAGACTGTGCTGGCTGGTTTTGTGTGTCAACTTGACACAGAGGCTGGAATTATCACAGAGACAAGAGCTTCAGTTGGAAAAGTGTGTCCATGAGATCCAGCTGTGGGGCATTCTCAGTTGGTGATCAAGGGGGAGGGCCCATTGTGGGTGGTGCCATCCCTGAGATGAGAGTCTTGGGTTCTAGAAGAAAGCAAGCTGAGCAAGCCAGGGGAAGCAAGCCAGTAAGGAACATCCCTCCATGGCCTCTGCATCAGTTCCTGCTTCCTGACCTGCTTGAGTTCCAGTCCTGATTTCCTTTAGTGATAAACAGCAGTGTGCAAGTGTAAGCTGAATAAACCCTTTCCTCCCCAACTTGCTTCTTGGTCATGATGTTTTGTCTGGGAATAGAAACCCTGACTAAGACAGAAACCACCTGTCCTTCAAGCGGGGGGGGGGGAGGTCAATATAGTCACCACCATAGTGGAGAATAAGAGGGCTCATCTGGTGGTGATTGCCCATGATGTAGACCCCATTGTGCTGGTGGTTTTCCTACATGCCCTGTGTCAAAAGATGGAGGTCCCCTACTGTATCATCAAGGAAAAGACCAGTCTGGGGCACCTAGTCCACAGGAAGACGTGCACCACTGTTACCTTCACACGTGCTAACTCGAAAGGCAAAGGTGCTCTGGCTAAGCTGGTGGAAACTATTAGGAACAATTACAATGATAGATAGGATCAGATTGTAGCCAATGGAGAGGCAACATCCTAGGTCCTAAGTCTATGGTTCACTTTGCCAAGCTAGAAAAGGCAAAAGCTAAAGAATTTGCCAATAAATTGGGTTAAATGTATACTGCTAAGTTTTCTGTATATACATATAATAACAATTTTTTAAAAAAAGATTTATTTGAATTTGGCCAGATTTGGGGCTCATGGGATGCAGATTGCCCTGTCACTGTGACATTTGTCAAAAACAATCAGTGACAAGTGTTTAGAATATCTGTTATAAGGGCTAGTGTTGATATTGACTGGGGTAGATGGGAAACCAACCAAGGTATGCTAAAAGAAAACTGGAACAATGGGATGCCTTTGAACTCCAGCATATTTTTGAGACTCTAGAAAGCCACACATGCATTCAGGACTGTATATATACCCAGGAAATTTGAGAAGGCCCCAACCACTATTACTCATTTCTAACACACAGAGAATAAGGCAGAGTAGGGCATGGTGGTGCATGCCTTTAATCCCAGCACTCTGGAAACAGAGGAAGGCTGATCTCTGTGAGTTCAAGGCCAGGCTGATCTATATAGATGGTTCTGGGCCAGCCAGAGCATGTGGGTAAATCTCTGTCTCAGAAAAAATAAGGGAAGGAGAATAAGGAGGGGCAGTGAGGACATAATTGCAACCCCTTTCACCCACACAAACCCTCTCAGCAACGGTGAGAAACTTAGTGGTTTGGGGCATCCAAGAAAATACCTGCTTAACCAATATTTCTGTGACATTGGCAAATACCAGCCGTATACAATTGGTCTTGGACAGTAGGTAAACATTCATACATGTACACATGCACACACATACACACACATACATACATATACACATATACATACATACACAAACACACACACACACACACATACAGAGAAGGGGTGGCTTAGGGAGGAAGAGAGAGAACAATCACAAATGCTTGGGGAAATTTTCCAAATTGGCACACAATATTAAAAATATTTAGGATTGGAGATAGCTCAACTATCACACCAATATTCTGTCAAGTGTGGTGTAGAAAAAGACAACTTACTCCACATTGTCCTTTGACCTCCTACACATGCCACGGCACACATGCCCACATGCATACACAAAATTAATAAAATGTAATGAAATAGTTAAGATACTCAATAGCTAATTCTGACTAAACATAAGAATTCAGAAACATAAGAAAATATGACCTGCACATGGAGCTTGTAGCTCTCTGAGGAAGCCCAAGCTTTGGCCTTAGTAGGTAGCCCTTAAATAAGATGCTAAAGGATACATTCAAAGAACCAAATGAAACACATCTAAAAACTTAAAGCCTGTGAGAACATTTTATTCATTAGATAGTGCCAATAAATGGTTAGAAGTTGGTTTTAGAAGCTAAGGAATCACAAAGGTGCTGAAAAGGCCAACAGCTGGCAAGTACTTCCCTAGAGGGGCTGGGGAGTGGAAGGGAGAAACAATGCTTTAGAATGTAGTTCAGTTGAAATTGTAGCTTCTGAGAATAGAATCAAATATAGCTAAAACTTAAAAAAAAATAACAACAACAACCAACACAGTAAAGCAGACTGACATAATTAGAGAACCAGGCAGAAAGGGCAGGTGGAGAGAGCCAGAAAAAAAATAAAGAGGAAATAATACGCTGACAATCACTCCATTTATGAAAATGATCTACACATCCAGATTCCAAACAGAATAAACTCAGAAATGGCGACCCCCAACACATCACAGTCAAACTGTCAAAGACAAAGAGATAATTTTGAAAACAGCAGCAGAGAAGCAACTTGTCATATCCAGGGATTTTTCCATTAGACCAGCAGCTGGTTTCCCATCAGCAACCTTGGAAGCCAGAAAGCAGCATATGACATATTCAAAATACCGAAAGAAAGAGGCTGTCAACGGAAGATTTTATATTTACTAAAAACTGCCCTTCAAAAATGAAGGAGAAATTGAAATGTGCTCAAGTTGACAAAATGGAGAGAAGGGTTATAAGAAAACCTTCCCTGTTAAAAAAAAATTCAGAATTTTTCAAGTTGGGATAAAGAAATACCAGGCTAATTTAAATCCACCCGGAGACGTAAGGGGCACCAGGAAAGGCTAATGGCATAAGGAAATGTAAAAGATAATATAAATGCATTTTCTTTATAACCTGTTTCTTTTCCTCTCTGTCTTAAGAGGTGACTACCTAGAGCAATAATTATAAGCTTACAATGCATAAAATGTAGTTTTATAGCAGTTCTTTATGCAAAGCAGACAGGGTAACAGAACTATGTTCGAGCAAGGCTTTTATATACTATTAAAATTAAATTGGTATTATCCAAACTAGATTGTTATAAATTAATGTTACTTGTAGTCTGTATGCAAACTCCAAAGAACATAACTCAAAAAACTAACAAGGGGATATGTGTGGCCCACTAGAAAACAACTATTTAACATGAAAGAAAGTAGTGGAGAAATGAAAGAATGAAACAGGAGGTATAAGCCAAGCATCAGGCATAAATCTGACTGATACCAGTGATATTATCGATAAGAAGATTATACACTCCAAACAAAAGTGTCAAACATGGGTTTTAAAAAGAAGGTCTTGAGGCACTAGGTTCAATCCAATGTATCCTAGAGAAAGGAAGAAAGGAAAGAAGGAAGGAAGAGAAGAAAGGAACAAAATAAAAGAAAAAAATCAAATTATATGATCCCTACTGAAGACACACCTTATTCAAAGCATAAACAGGTTGGAGGTAATGATATTAAAGATTTCATAGGCACATAGTGGCCAAAAGAGAAATGTACTAAAAGTAATGGGCTAGGTGAATCAAGGTAAGGCTTCCGCCAGGGATAGGACTATTCAATGACAAAATGGCCAGCCTACCTGGAAGACATAACAGATGTGAACATGTGTATACCAAACAGCAAGCCTCAACATGCACAGAGCAAAGCCCAAAAGCAGTGAAGGAAAAGTAGACAATTCAACAGTAATGAAGCATCACCCCACGTTTACTCACAGGTAGAACAACACAGAAGATAAAAGAGGAAATAGGAGACTTGAACATCACTACAAACTCGGTTGGGCAAACATCTGTAGACTGATCCATTCAACAAGAGCATACAGGATTCCTTTCAACCCTACAAGGAACATTCACTAGAAGAGGCTACATGTTGGGCCATAACAAACCTTCATAGATATAAAAGGATTGAGATCATAAAAAAAAATTCTCCATTCATAAGAAAGTTAAATTGGAATCCAACAACAGAAAGATATCTAAAAACCTGGTGGTGGTGGTGGCACACACCTTTAATCACTGCAGAGACAGGTAGATCTCTGAGTCTGAGGCCAGCCTGATCTATGGAGTCAGTTCCAAGACAGCCAAGGCTCCAAGGAGAAATTCTGTCTTGAAAAACAAACAAACAAACAAACAAAAAACCCCACAAAATCCCCAAAACAACCCTCCCCCAGAAAATAAACAACAACAACAAAAACCCCACAAATATGTGGAAATTAGACAACACTTCTAAACAAGTAATGAGTAAACAAAACTCCACAAATAGATTTAGAAAATGCTTCGAGACAATGAAAATAAAAACAGTCAGGGTTTATGAGATACAGTTGAAGTATTGCTTAAACAAAATCATTTCTGCTCATGCGTTGATTCAAAAAGAAAGAAAAAAAAAAACACCTTCTAAAACCAATCATTTAAGTTCCCATCTTTAGAGGAAAATAACCAACGAAGCCCCAAACAATAGAAGAAAACAATTAAAAACTAGAGCAGAGATTAATGAAATGGAGAAAGAAAGAATCAGATTGGCAAAAGATTTCAAGCTGGAACATAGAATAGCTACAGGTAATTCGGGAGAGGCAGACAGGTAGGGCTGTCAGGATGGTGCAGGGGCATCCTGTAAAGAACTCTGAAGTTGTGCAGGATTTTGTTTTAAAGTATGAGGTGTTGAAACATTCTTCCAGAGAAGCCACAAAGTAAAAGAAATGCCATATGGAATTACTTGACAGGGAAGTCGGTGTTTCAGGTGGTTGGGGACTAAAATCAGCATGGTGAAGCAAGAAGTCACCATGATAGTGCACACAACTCAAAACAGAAGAACAGGACCAAGGGGAGGCGAGGGTCAGTACACAGGGACCTGGGAAGAAAGGAGAGCAGAGACAGCACAGGCTTTGATGGCTGTTTGGATCGTCGGGTGACAGAAAGGATGAAACTGAGTTAGGTCTGACTGTTACTTTCTACTTTTTGATCTGAGATATTTCCTCTGAGGCTTGGTTTCCTCACCTGTGAAATGAGAAGGGCACTCCTTGCCTGGCCTACATCACAGGATCCTGACGTAACGTAAGCGGAGTACTGTGTATGAAGTAGGTGCAAATGCCAGTTTTGGACTCTCGAACTCTTGACAAATGGGAGCTGTTTGCCATTAAGGGAATGAGGTCAGTCTCTATTGAGAGTTTCCATAGGGAGAGCTTAAGGCAGAAGCTTTGAGTGGGTGTGCAACCTCGGGAGGGGATTCTGGAGAGAAAGCAGAGCCCTAACTAACATTTTGCAACCCTGCCAGTATAGGTGAGGAAGGACATGGGATTGGGAAGGTATGAACAAGAACTGAGTGATGGAGAGGTAGCCAGGCTGCAGGAATTTAGTGCTGAGGGCAGGCTTTGTAGTATAGATCACAAACTGTCTTAAGATGGAAAGGACCTCTACATCTGTATTAGTCAGGTATTGTCAGAGCTTCTTAGGAGATAGCTATATGCTTGTCCTTCCTTCCGTCTCTGCTCCATAGTTAATCTCTGCCACTCCTTCTGTGGGTGTTTGATTTCCCTTTTTAAGAAGGAATGAAATGTCCACCTTTTAGTCTTCCTTCTTCTAAAGTTTCTTGTGGTTTGTGGGTCATTCTTCCTGTATTCCAAACTTCTGGGCTAATAACCACTTATCAAAGAATGCATACCATGTGTGATCTTTTGTGATTGGGTTACCTCACTCAGGATGATACTCTCCAGATCCATCCATTTCCCTAAGAATTTCATAAATCCA
>JADRCD010193211.1:0-12594 GCA_019843815.1 Montemys delectorum | reverse complement strand
AGTGCGACTGTGTACCAGTGTGACTGTGTGCCACCTGAGTGCAGTGCATCTGTGTACCAGTGTGACTGTGTGCCACCTGAGTGCAGTGCTCTTGGACCCAGAAGAGGGTGCTAGACGCCTTGGGACTGGGATGGTGAGCCACATGTGAGTTCTGGGAACTAAACCCAGGTCCTGTGGAAGAACAACCAGTGCCCTTGAACCACTGAGCCATCTCTCCCTCCCCAAGATGGATTCATAATTAATATTCATCGTGCTAGCTCAGGTGGCTTTAACAGATTATTAAAGACTGGGTACCATAAACCACATTATTTCTCACAGTTCTAGAGGCTAGTAAATCAAGATCGAGGTGCAGCTGACACTTGCTCCTTACACACACATGGTGACCTCGCTGTGTCCCCCATCCTCACACGGAGGCAAGAATACAAGCTTTCTTGTCTTAAAACACTTTAAAAAAAAATTATTGCATTTAGTGTGTGTCTTGCAGGGAAACAACGTACAGGATCCATTCTCTCCTTTCACCATGTGGCTTCTAGGGATTAAACTCGGTCTTTACCTCTGTAGAAACATCTTTACCTGATGAACCATCCTGCCCCGTCTCTTCCTATTTGATAGAGTCCTAGGTCCCATTCTTACAACCTGGCAACTTCACAAATACCCTACTCCTGATACCATTGCTTGAGAGCTCATTTACCTGTATGTGTCTATGTATGTATGCATGTATGTATGTACATATGCATGTATGTATGTACTTATGCATGTGCACCATATGTGCCTGGTACCTTTGGAGGCCAGAAGAGGGAGTCACATTCCCTGGAGCTAGTGCTATAGACAGTTGTGAGCCATCATATGGGTGCTGGGAACCAAGCCTGGGTTCTCTACAAAATCATCCAGTGCTCTTAACCATGGAGCCATCTCTCCAGCCCCTTGGAAATTGAACAGGGCTTCATTCCAGAGAACAGAATGAGTATTCAAGTAGACTAAGAAAAGGCTGGTTTATAGAGGAAAAAAAAATCACTAGGGGGTGATGGGGGAGGGAAGGGAGACAAAGATCAGGACAGGAATGGTGGTACACAACCTTAACTCAAGCACCCAGGCTTGGTTAAGTGGTAGTCTGTGAGTTCAAGGTCAACCAAGTCCACATAGCACATTCCAGGACAGCCAGGGGCATATGTTGCTTACAAGAACAGGCTGATCATTCCGATCATTTCCCAGGGACTGGAGTCAGGAAATGAGCAAGGTGGCTGATAGCCTAACGTGAGCTCTTCTGTAAGGTTTGAACAGAGGCCATTCCATGTCCGTACCCAGGAACCTGGCCTGCTTGGGAGGTTTGGTGGTTGCTTCTGATTTCCCTGAAGGTCAAATAATCCCTTCTCTTTGTATGGTGGACCTTTTGTCTGGGTGACGTAGCCTATTGAGCCTAGAGCAGGAGGTCAGATCAAACTACTCTTATAAATACCTCCACCCTGATGGCACCTTAGCTGCTTCTCACAGAGGTCCGATGAGATGCCACCTAGTGTTTGGGGAAAGTGAAGAGTGGATGTGTTCTTACAGATGAGGTTGAGTATGAAAACCAGAAGAGGCTGGAAGAAGAAGAGGAAGAAGATTTCAACGTGCTGACGTTCGAAGACCTCCTTTGTTTTGCGTACCAAGTGGCCAAAGGCATGGAGTTCCTGGAGCTCAAGTCGGTAAGCACCTTTTAAAGAGAAAACCGACAGAAAGCATAAAAATAGAACCGTAGAAAGGAACGTGCGCTTGAAGCTTTGAACAAGCCGTGTGTCTATATTTGCTCCTTGGTCATTTTAACATGCCACTCTTTCTGTCTGCCCCGCTACCCCTAATGCTTTTCATACCACAATGGAGTCCTATGGCACAAAGGCCTAGAGTTGCTGGTTAGAGCCAGTGTCCCATGGGATGTGTAGGGAAGTCCCCGAAAAGCCTTATTGAAAGAAGCCCAGCATCATCGTCCCTGCAGACAGAGATTCAGGTTGCTCCCCCGGAGTCAGGAGCAGGAATGGAAGCCCAAAGTTTAGCAGCTCTCCCTCCCCCTACCAGCCAGCCTGGACATATGCAGCCTAAGCTAGCCACAGCACTGTGGAACCTATCTCTTCCCAGGGGCTAGCCCCAAATTCCCAAGCGCTATAGCCCGAAGGCCGTGGCACCCATCCCAAGCCGTGACCCCCGTCCCAAGCCGTGACCTCCCCGTGTATTAACCGCTGCTGCTTTCCACCCACTGTCCCCTGTCACTCCACACGATAAGCCACCAAGGCCTCAAATCCTTATGTCTGCCGAAGTAACGTGGTAGTAAACTGATTAACGGGGGGGGGGGGGGGGGGGGGGGGAGACAACATTTTTAGCTGTGTGTGCTCCCTTACACAACCTATTGAAACAGAAAGAAGAGCTAGGTTGGTGTATCTTACTAAGTTTCTCCATAGGAATAGATGTCTGTACTTCAGAGGGCAATATGTTAATTAGGGCTCCCTAAAGGAACAGAACTGAATTAAAAATTATATATATTTATATACATATATAAAGTTATGTATATAATTATGTATAAATATAAAACTATATTGTTTTACTCTCTATGTAAAAATACTTTATACACAGACATATACATAAACACACATATACACACATGCCCATATGGGGCTTTATTAGAGCGGCTTACAGGCATCAGTCTGTGTAATTCAACAAGGTGCATGAGACTGGATGTCTCAACAATCCCAATCTGGAGTCCCGGGTCTATGTTGGGATCCTGAAGAAGTTGGTGAGAAAATAACCCCAGCAGCAGAGCAGATGGACTTGCCAACAAGAGTAAAGGCAAGCAGGCAAAAAGGCAAAAGCTTCCTTCTTCATACCCTTTATGTACAGCCCCGATGTTAGGCGGTTCTTCTGATCTCGGGAAAATCTCTCTCACACTTGCCCCAGCTCACAGACGTGTGACAGAGTCACAGAGCAGGAGAGCACAGTGCTGGGCGTGACTAGAGCAGAAGGCCTGCCGAGAAGACAAACGGGTCTAAAAACTGGACGTTCTTCAACGATCCGTGTCAACACGCCTAGGAGTAAAAAGAAAAAGGCAGCCGGTGTCCTTGACCAAACAGATTCTCTTCAACGTGTCTCTGGGTCACCCCTTTCCACAGGTCCACGGTAAAAATGCCGAGTTATCTAACCTGGTCGTCACAGCTCAGCAGCTGATAGCCAGCACGGGCACTACTAACTTCAGATAGCCAGCACGGGCACTACTGACTTCAGATAGCCAGCACGGGCACTACTGACTTCAGATAGCCAGCATCCTGGGTTCTGGACTGGGGGTGATGTTCCTGGACCCCTTCACCTGCCATTCCTGCCTCTTTACTTCCAAACTTTCCCCTCTACTTTCTTCTTTATATGTTTTATTCTTTCCCCTCCTTCTCCTCCATTTGCTTCCTTCCTCTCTATTTTTCCTTGCCTTCAGAAAGGTGATCTCAACTATATTTTCTTCCATTAAAAGTTCCTCCCTGCTGGGCAGTGGTGGCCCACGCCTTTAATCCCAGCACTCGGGAGGCAGAGGCCGGCGGATTTCTGAGTTCGAGGCCAGCTTGGTCTACAGAGTGAGTTCCAGGACAGCCAGGGCTACACAGAGAAACCCTGTCTCAAAAAACCAAAAAACAAAAAACAAAACAAACAAACAAACAAACAAAATTCCTCCCTCAGCAGTCTTTCCCACCTCACATTTCTGAGGTGTGCTCTCCCTCCCTGGGGTGTGCTCCTCCCTCCCTGAGGTGTGCTCCTCCCTCCCTGGGGTGTGCTCCTCCCTCCCTGGGGTGTGCTCCTCCCTCCCTGGGGTGTGCTCCTCCCTCCCTGGGATTTGCTCCTCCCTCCCTGGGGTGTGCTCCTCCCTCTCTGGGGGTGTGCTCCTCCCTCCTTGAGGTGTGTTCCTCCCTCCCTGGGATGTGCTCCTCCCTCTCTGGGGGTGTGCTCCTCCCTCCTTGAGGTATACTCCTCCCTCACTCACTGCTGTTTGGAATCCCCTTTTCTGGACTTCCCTGCCTACCTTACTGAGAGGTCACCTCCATGTGGACAGTAGTGCTTTATAAAGATGTGGAATGCATCTGCCTTGGCCGCCTGTCCCAGTTTATGAACTGGAAAGCTAACACGGGTGGTCCTCTCTGTGCTCCCACTTGAGACTTTCAAGAGCCATATATTCAGTGGGACCAGTGCTTAGCTCCTTGGACTTCTGTCTTCCCTGGGCCAGTGAGTACCATCCATCTTCCCTCATGATGCTGGCCAGTGGCAAAGACTCTGGCTCCTGCTCAACCCTGCGGCCACAGGGGGATTAGTAGTGCCCATGCTGCTGAGCTGTGAGGACCAGGTTAGATAATTCTCTATTTACAGTGGGCCTGTGGAAAGGAGTGACCTGAATACAAGTTGAAGAGAATCTGTTTGGACACTGGCTACCTTTTATTTTCACTCTTAGGTGTGTTATGACATGGACACTTGAAGAGCATCCAGGTTTTAGACTGTTTGTCTTCACCGCAGGTCTTCCCCTCGATCACGTCCAGCACTGTATTCTCCCCAATCTGTGACTCTGTCACACATTTGTGTGGCTCCATGTACTGGGGCAGAAACCCGATGAGGATGTGACTTCAGGGCCCACAGATACTATGTTGCTAAGGGAGAGACAAGCAGACCTACAAATCAGATCAGTGTCTTGTGATTAGTATTGTCACTGAAGTAAGCACAGCTACCCTAAGAAACATGAATGGCAGATCTGGCCAGTGAGGAACTGAGAAAAAATGGCTTCAGGTGAGGACTCATGCAGCAGCTGGGCAAGTTTTTAAAGGGAGAAGAGAGCAGGGAACACAGATGGCTAGGGCATGTGGGTCCTGGGGGAGAGGTTCAGATGGAGGTAATCACAGAGATCTATAGAAGGAGAGTGAAGGGAAGGAGGTGCTCAGGGTGCATGTCTGACAAAGAGAAGAAGCATTTGGGTTGAAAATGGAGACTTGAGTGGTGGCAGTTGTACCCTTACGTTGAACAGAACCTTGCCTTGATGGCAGATGTAGAGGAATGGAAGAGAGTGGACTGAAGAGCTGTGGAGAAAGGGATGAGGAACAGGAGAGAGAACAAGAGAGCCTCGGAGGGAATCCAGGGACTGGTTAAAGCCAGTCTAGGCAGGGCTTCTTGCTGGTCAGCAGGAGCCTTCCCAGAACAGCTGTGGAGAAGACGACAGGGCAGGTAGCCAGGGGGACATGTTGGAGATGGGGACAGATGTCTAGGAGATGCTGCATGGAGAAATCCAGACTTGGAGAAGGTGAGCAGGAGTCGCGGCATGGACATTCCCATCTGTATAGGCTTCGTAGTGGACCCCTGTGGATGCCGTGTTCTCCCCAGCAGCTTCTTACAGTGCTCATTCCCTTCAGAGACTCTGAGCTCTAATCTCAGACTCCTTGAAACTCATCGTCATCTTCTGTCTGTCTGTCTGCCCCCTGTATGTGCATGTGAATGCAAGTGTGTATTCGTGTGTGTGTGTGTGTGTGTGTATGTGTGTGCATGTGTGTGTGTGTATGTGCGCAAGTGTGTGTGTGTGTGTGTGTGTGTGTGTGTGAATGTAGGGCACATGTACCAGAGTGTTTGTGCAGAAGTCAGAGGATAAACTTTGGGAGTGAATTCTTCCACTGTGGAATCCAGGAATTGAACTCAGGACATCAGGGTTACATGGTAAATGCTTTTTCTCACTGAGCTGTCATGTCTTTGGCCCCCAAGTTCACTTCTTCTGAATACTTTCTTTGATATTCATCTATTTATTTATTTAGAGACAAGACCTGTCTGTAGTCCAGACTGGCCTCAAACTTGGAATTACTCCTGCCTCAGCCTCCCCACGCTGAGATTATGGGTCTGCACCCAGGCCTGTCAGATATGATGCAATTTTATTCCAAAAGCAGACTCTTTATCCAGAAGATATTCTGTTTTCATACTCACACACAAGAAGCCTCTCTGGAGCATGATGAAGGCCCCCTTTGGCATTTCTTTCGCTCATAGCTCCAGGGAGGCCTCAGATGACAGTAGCTGAGTTAACTTAGAAATCAGCCGGTATCCTCACGATGTGTGACAGTCATGGGTCACCCTCTGTCTTCTGTAACTGTTGTGAGTCTCTGAAGGCATAAGTCACAGCCAATGTCATCCCAGCCTCTCTCTTCCAGTGTGTTCACAGAGACCTAGCAGCCAGGAACGTACTGGTCACCCACGGGAAGGTGGTGAAGATCTGTGACTTTGGACTGGCCCGAGACATCCTGAGCGACTCCAGCTACATCGTCAGGGGCAACGTGAGCCGTTTGCTTTCTGTCATGAGTACAGGAAACATCTGCATTCACTGTGATGATGCGTTTTTGATTTATGGTGACACCAAGGGGGAAAAAGCCTCCTAGTGCTTTACTTCTTTAGGCTGAAAAGATTGTTTTGTGCTCACTAAGAGCTAAGCAAAATAGCCACACATCTCTGGGGGCTGGCCACTCAGAACAGATCCATTAAGGATTGGCATGTGATCTTCACCTAAGGGGGGAAAATTGCCCTTACTTGGACCTGTTTCAGTTTCCTTAGCTATAAAGTAGCTGTTAAGTTATGTTTCCGATCATGAGAGAAGCTAAAATGTATAACAGGCTTTTTTTCTGAACAGACAGCACACAGAAATTCACTATAAAGTTTAAAAGCACTGTAGTTAACTTTTAACATTCGTTATCCTGTTACTATTAGAAGAGTGTAGGAAGATCCAAATAAAACATGACTGAAATTTGCTCACTAAAAGAGATTGTAAGGGGGCTGGAGAGCTGGCTCAGTGGTTAAAAACGCATACTGCTTTTCCAGGGGACCCAAGTTTGATACCCAGCACCCATGGCAGGATGCTCACAAGCATCTATAACTCCAGCTCCAGGGAATCCAATGCCTCTGGCCTCTTTGGACATGTATGGTCATATGCACATACCTACACATGATTTAAAATAAATTTAAAGTATGAAAAGTAAAATAAATGTTTAAGAAGGGAAGAAAGAAAGAAAAGTAGATAGACAGACAATGATAGGTAGGTAGGTAGGTAGGTAGGTAGGTAGATAGATAGATAGAAGACAGACAGACAATGAAATGTCTCAGCAAATAAAGGCACTTGCTACCAAGCCTGAGGACTTGAGTTGCCCCCAAAACCACATGGTGAAAAAAACAAAACCAGAATCCTACAAGTTAACCTCTGACCTTCACCTGTGTGCTGCAGCATGCACCCACCCCAGTGTCTACACACATGTACATGAATAAAAACATAATTTTTCTTCTTTTGATTTTTCGAGACAGGGTTTCTCTGTGTAGCCCTGACTGTCCTGGAACTCACTCTGTAGACCAGGCTGGCCTCGAGCTCAGAAATCCATCTGCCTCTGCCTCTGGAGCACTGGGGCTAAGGGTCTGTGCCATTGTGTCCCCCTGGCATAAACATTTTTTTGTTTGTTTGATTTTTTTTGTTTGTTTGTTTGTTTGTTTTTCGAGACAGGGTTTCTCTATGTAGCTCTGGCTGTCCTGGAACTCACTCTGTAGACCAGGCTGGCCTTGAACTCAGAAATCCACCTGCCTCTGCCTCCCAAGTGCTGAGATTAAAGATGTGTGCCACCTTTTTAACGAAAGAAAGAAGGAAAGGAACAGTAAGGGAGTGAAGGTGTTATTCAGGCATAGAGCTCTGGCCTGGCCTTCACGAAGCTTTGGTTCAAGCCTCAGAATGAGGAAGAAGAAGAAGGAATTAGGACACCTTGGTGCAAGTCCCTCTGGTGCTGTGTGTTCAGTCAGTGCTGGGGAAGGGGAGGGGAGGGGGGGTGTCTCAGATTATCATCCCTGTTTGAGAAATAACAGCAGCCCAGGCTGCTCCAGTTCCTCCTCTCTGCTCAACACTCTCAGTACTCACTTGGGTCTGAAAATACCCACTCACTCTGTGAAGAGGAAATTGAGGCAAAGAAAAGCAACTTGCCTGCGGTTGCTAACTTGCATGGTTGCTAACTTGCTCATGGTTGCTAGGTGCATGGATGTGAGTGTGCAGAGCCTGCACCCGTGTCATTCACTAGGGTGTCTTCCTTACTTCCTACAGGATTCTGAGTTTACTTCCTAGGTTCTCGGAAACAAACCAATAAATCAATGACATAGCCCTTTGCCCCAAAATGTGAGAACTTAATACTCATCTCAGATGTCTTAGAACCGGTTCCCAGGGGTGGTAGCTGCAGTTCGAATATGCTGACTGCTCTGTGTGATGATGTGGTCTCCACCCTATCAGCAGGCTCTCCTGTGGGAAGGTGAGCTCCATTCAGAACCTTCTGTTGAGGAGTCAGGTAACCCAGATTGGATTCCTTCAGTGACTCCATTTGCATAGGGTTTAAAAGAGGATTTCCTTCTGGGGCTCGGCTTTAGCCTGGCAGATTAAATAGGTAAGGTTCCTGCTGGAACCAAATCAGAACAAAAACCCTGAGCCCTAGCAGCTAACTAACCACTGTGTCCTGATGCAAATCAAAGGCTGTGCAAAGTGAGGCAAACCCCCTTTCCCACTGCCGGAAGATAACTCAAGCCCCAGAGGGCAGCCCACGGTTGTCTCTAGACACGATAACATAAGTCCCTTGCCACATCCTTGAGAATGATACTTCTTCTCAGTTCTGAGAAAAGCTCTGGTAAATGATTCTGCTCGTCGCCCTGAGCTTGTCTACCTTCCAGCAAATACAGAGCTCATCCTTAATGAAAGGCATCGCGATTGCACTTGCCAATTCCAAGCACAAGCCTGTGTCCAAGATGACTTTTAAAGAAGTGTAATTTGCCAAGAGTGGAGGGCCATGCCTTTAAATCCAACACTCAGGAGGCAAAGGCAGGTGAATTTGTGTGTTTGAAGCCTTACTCTGCTTTTTATGTAGCCAGAGCTACCTAATGAGACCCTGTCTCAAAATAGAAAAATAGATAGATGATAGATAGATAGATAGATAGATAGATAGAGGTAAGTAGACAGATAAATAGATGATTGATATTTAGATAGATGTTAGATATAGATAATAGATGATAGATAATGGATGGATAGATGGATGATAGATAGATAGAAAAGAAACATATTTCCGAAAAGCTTCTACTTTTTTGCATTAATCATTAAGAGTGTTCTTAGGCTTTAAATTTTATTATCTAATGCTGGGCAGTGGTGACACATCTTTAATCCCAGCACTGGAGAGGCAGAGGCAAGTGGATATCTATGAGTTTGAGGCCAGCCCGTTCTACAGAGCCACTTCTAGGACAGTCAGGGCTACAAGAAAAAATCCTGTCTTGAAATCCAAAAATAAGTAAGTAAGAAGTAAGTAAATAAATAAATAAATTTTATCATCCAATGGAAAACAAAGCAAAAACTCACAAAGGCTGGAGAGATGGCTCCAGAGCTGGAGAGATGGTTAAGAGCACTGGCTGTTCTTCCAACCAATCCAGGTTCAATTCCCAGCACCTTCATGTCAGCTCACATCTGTTTGTAACTCTAGTTCCAGGAGCTACAGCACCTTTACATACATACATGAAGGCAAAACACCAAAGAAATCTTTTTTTTTTTTTAAAGTGGCCTCAGGTTTTAAATTTTATCATCTAACAACAACAAAGAGGGCTGGAGAGATGGCTCAGGGGTTAGAACGCTGGCTGCTCTTGCAGAGGACCGGGGTTCAGTAATCAGCACCCATATTCTAGAGGGATGTGGCTCACATCCCTCTAGAATGTCAGTTCCAAGGGATCTGACGCCCCCCCCCTCTGGCATCCTCTGGCATTGCATGCATGTGGTGCACTTGCATACTTGCAGGCAAAACACGCATGCACATAAAATTAAAAACAAAATACTTTAAAAAATCTCCAAGTCTACACGTGGGGACTTCACCAGCCTCTCTTGCATCTTACACAGGCGCGGCTGCCTGTGAAGTGGATGGCACCGGAGAGCTTATTTGAAGGGATCTACACAATCAAGAGTGACGTCTGGTCCTACGGCATCCTTCTCTGGGAGATATTCTCACTGGGTACTTAGCAGGCCTCCCTGGGCTCTGGGTTTGTGTCTCCCACTCACTCCTTCTGCACCCATCCTTCACCCTTTACCTTGCACGCCAGAGGGTGTGGGAAACACCACTCAGTTTCTCCCCCAGCTTCTGGTCTTGCCTCTGTTACCACTGTTACTGACATCTGAGATCTGCCTTTCCCATTCTCTGTAATCAATTAGGAGGCCTGGGGACCTCTGGATCTACTTGCAGCCCTCAGTACAGAGTGGGTCTGGCACTGGGGAATTCTCTTGGCTTGTTTTCAAATAGACTGTCTACCGAATAAACAAACAGGAAGAACAATGTTTGTGAGGCCCCCACTGAGCACGTGTTTTTCTCAGGTGTGAACCCTTACCCCGGCATTCCTGTTGATGCTAACTTCTATAAACTGATTCAGAGTGGATTCAAAATGGAGCAGCCATTCTATGCCACAGAAGAGATGTAAGTACAGCCAGACTGGGGTTGGCTGTCAAACACTGGTTTGTTTCTTCTTTCTGTTTTGTTTTCTGTTTGAGCCAAGGTTGTCCTGTGAAGCCCTGACTGTCCTGGAATTCACTCTGTAAACCAGGCTGGTAGCAAACTCAGAGATCCAGCTGTCTCTGCCTCCTGAGAGCTGTTATTAAAGATGTGCGCCACCACCACACCTGGTTAAAACATACTTTCCTACTACATTGCTGAGTTCTTATTTATTTATATTTATTTATTTATTTATTTATTTAATGGCTGGAGAAACAGCGGTGGGTGCTGAGAACTGAACTCTTATATTTTTGGTTGTGAGCCTAGCCTTTAACAGCTGTTTATTTTATTTATTTATTTATTTATTTATTTATTCATTTAGTGTATGTGAGTATATTGTCACTATCTTCAGAGATACCAAAAGAGGGCATTGGATTCCACTACAGATGGTTGTGAGCCACCATGTGGTTGCTGGGAATTGAACTCAGAACCTCTGGAAAAACAGCCAGTGTTCTTAACCACTAAGCCATCTCTCCCGCCCTTGTTTGCTTTTTAAAAGCAGAGAAATTTTGGTAAAATGTCACCTACCTTTAATTCCCACACTTGGGAAGCAGAGAGGAAGACAGATCTCTGTGGTTTGAGGCCAGCCTGGTCTACAGAGTAAGTTCGAAGCCAGTCAAAGCTGTGTAGTGAGATCCTATCTTGAAAAAAAATCAATCAGTCAATCAATAAAATGTTTTAGGAAGGAGGGGCAGGAAGGGCAAGAGGACATTTGCCTATCTATAACCAGCACTCCAGAGGTGAGGCATGAAGATGTAGGCTAACTCTGTGCTAACAGCAAGACAAGAGGGATGGGGGGGTGGACAAACAAACAAAGCAATCAGGTAGCTTGCTGTCCTCTTGGGCAGCACTCCAGGACTTTATTCCTCTGCTTGTGATACCTGAGGGTTTGACTTCCCCACACATCTCATTCTCTGCTGTGGGACAAATTCTAGTCCGAGCTTCCCACAATGCCAGCGCATGCACAGCGCACGCACAGCGCATGAGCAGGCTGTCCCACACGGGATGCTGCCCTGGCTGTGAACCGTGGGTGGTGCCCAGCAGAGTTCCTTCACACCTCCTCCCCGCAGCCTCTGTTTTGTTCTCTTACAGCTACTTTGTAATGCAATCCTGCTGGGCTTTTGACTCAAGGAAGCGGCCATCCTTCCCTAACCTGACTTCATTTTTAGGATGCCAGCTGGCAGAAGCAGAAGAAGCGGTATGTAGAGGCATGGCTTGATCATAACTGTCCCCAGGGAGAGGTGTGGGCGTCAGCACTGATCTCCCCAGATCCCGTTGTGGCAGATTGTCTTTCTCACCTCTCTTTGTCTAGATTACCCTTCCACAGTCCGTGTGCACCAAGACCTACTTCCTTGGTGGGGGGGTGGGGGGGGGGGCAGGGCTTTCCGGTGATTTCATCCTACTGATTAATAAGTTAAAAGCTCTTAGGGGTCCAGTGCAAAGGACTAGACAACTAAATAAACCTTAACTCCTCCAGGAGCCACTGGCCTTTTCTAAGTCAACATGACACATGAGCATGACCTCCTCTCAGCTGCGTGAGGGTTGGGTGTGGATGGGAAAGCCCTGAGGACCCATTCAGTCTGGGCTGCCCATTCCTCACTGATGTGAATGATGGCAAGTTTCTTCTTTGGCCTTGGTGTTCCCATCTTAAAATGGGTGGCAAAGCTAAATGATCCTCCAGCAATAGGATCTTGGTATTACCTCACTATCTCCTCCTCCTTAGCACTCCCAGCACAGGAGAGGGCTGCTCCAGACGAGGGTGGAGCCATGAACTCTCAGAACCCAGGTTCAGATCCTGCCTCTGTCACTAACATCGCACATAGCATTTGCTACTTTACACTTTAATGTGGACATCTTGTGGGATGATAGTTCTGTAAAAGACAAGCCACCCGCCATCTGCCCTTTTCCTACTTCTCATTAAAATGAGTGGCTGCTGTTTCAGAAAAAACCAAAACCCATGGAAGGGGCTGGAGAGATTGCCCAGTGGTTAGAGCACTGGCTGCTCTTGCAGAGGACCAGGGTTCAATTCCCAGTGAAC
>JADRCD010193210.1:28915-49113 GCA_019843815.1 Montemys delectorum | reverse complement strand
GAAGAAGAAGAAGAAGAAGAAGAAGAAGAAGAAGAAGAAGAAGAAGATCATCAACAACAACAGCAGCAGCAGCAGCAGGAGGTAGCTTTAGATATTTAATGTCATGAGGGGAATAACAAAGGGGAAGGATAAAGGAATACCTAGGAGGGAGAAAGAAAGAAGCTTCACATGAAACTTTTAAGGAAATATGTCATCTCTAAAAACTGAAAGGAGGAAGGGGCCAGTCATGAGAATCCCCAGGAAAGGAATAGAAAAGCAGAGCAGAAAGAGCTTGGTCCACTCCAAAATAGGAAAGAAGTTGGCTCCATTGTGGTGAGTGGGAGTTAGGGAAGATATCATTAAAGAAGTAAGCAAGGGTCAGACTGTGTAGGACCTTTGTAGCCATGGAAACGAGGACTTGTAAGGAGGGGAATGACATGACCTGATTTACGTTTTTTTAAAGTCCATTCAGGCTGCTCAGTTGAAAACATATTTGGAGGTGTCAGCATGAAGACAAAGACCAGTGAGCTGTGGTTGTGGTTCAGGCTGTGGTCCAGGCTTGCAGTCAGGCTGAAGTCCAAGCTGTGCTCTAGGCTTGCAGTCCAGCAGACATGAGAAGTAGGCAGACTCAACATTTGTTTTGGATTTGAGGGCATGCTAGAGAGTTAGATGTAGTGCATAAATAAAAACCAGATACAAGGCTTAGACTTTGACCATTGCACCATGACCCAAATGGACATTGTCTGGGATTATGTTCATGAATCAAGAGTATGTGGTAAGAGATAGGGGCCAGAGGAGGAAAAGGTGAGTCAAGATAAAAGAAGCAAAGTCAACCAGGAGAATGCCTCAGGTTTCTGGGAACATTATATATCCATTTGAAATGTGTGGTCTTGGGGTTGGGTCAAAGCCAAGCAGCCCAGGTATGAGACGCTCTCCTGCAATGTCCCATTGTATGTGACACATGATGGCCTAGCCTAGCCACTGAGAAAGGTCTTTGTTGATAAATGAAGCAGGAAAGACAAAAGGGCAGGAACCTTTGAAGTTATGTAATCAGTCACAAGATATGGAATCTACACAGGCTCAGACAATAAAGCAAGATAGTGAAGAAACTGGTAGATAATTTAAATAGGACAATAGATGAGAGAGGATCTACACAATGCAGAAGCCCCTGGCTACATCAGCCATAGAACACTTGACAGGTGGAGGTCTGAACTGAAAAGGGTCTAGTATAAATTATACATGGTTTCTAAAGGCAGCATGAAACATGAGAACACAAAACAGCTCATCAATAATTTTTCTATTGATTACATGTCAACACAATTATATTTCCTATCTACTGCATTCAATAAAATAGGTGATAAAAAATAACTGTAATGGATCATTTGACATCCTTACTGTTCTTGGAACCTTGTAACTGACAGTGGTCTCTTCTGTTCTATTTCTCCCAAGCAAGGCCAAGCTACAGGTGTCCCAGAGTCAGGAAAATGCTGAACAGAAGTCTGCAAGTGAGAAACACAGACTTCTAGTTTCAGAGGTTCTATCGTTAACCCCACTTGTAAAGTCCAGAGTATGGCTACAGAAAAGGGTGGCAGGAGGGGCTCATGAAAAGATCATGAGTGAGTGGAAAGGCCAGTGAGTAAAGAGATGGAGAAGTCATCCACAAGAATGTTGAAAGCCCTAGAGAGTGGATGGTGACATGCAGTCCTGGGGTGTTTGATGGTTGAAGGATGGAAGCCTGCTACTTTGAAGAGGCACAACAGGCACTGTCACTCTCCAGTCCAGTCAGGCCACACATAGCACCTAAGCACTTGAGGTATAGCTGATCTGAACTGAGATTCCCCCTGAGGTTCTCTCTTGAAAAGTTTCCAGGGTCATTTAAAGTAAAAGAAAGGTGAGAGTTCTGAAAGCGAACGGGGAGCCCTAAGGTGCATGAGATGGGAGGAAAAGGCACTTTATACTTAGAAAGTCTGGTCAGGAGGCTAGAGGCCTCTGGCTAAAAGAATAAATGAAAGACTGTGTGCATCGTGGAGAAGAAGTGGAGAGTTTGAGGGAGTTTGAGGGGGGAGTTCCAGAGGGCACTGAGGGAATGATGGAAGGTGGATCTGGAGAGACAGAAGGAATGAGGTAGCCAGCAATGTGGACAGCTGCATCCAGGCTGATGGCAAATGCTCTAGAAGACTATCTGGACATGAGCAGTGACATCTCCTGTGTGGCCTGAGAGGCCAGGCCCTTAGAAACCAGGAGTCCATAACAGATGCCACCACTTGACCTCAGTGTGCTGGTGTGGAGGGAGGGGACCATTTCTGCTGCTCTCACTGACTCTGAGAGATATAAAGTCAACTGTCATTAATATTTATTTTTTAAAGGATGGCTGCATAATGAGAAGTGCTGGGAGTAATTAGAACCTGGGATGCTGCTGCTGCTGTGAAGACAGAAGAGCATCTCATTAAACAGATCAGGGGAAAGAGAGATCGGATCGGATGGGTAAGAATGCCTGTGGGCGTGTCGGGAAATGCTGCTGATGGAAGCTCTAGGAACGCTTACTCAGGACAATTCCCAGTTCACACAGAGAGATACAGCTTGAATGATGTACGCAGGAGAGTTGACACACCCAAAAGAACTTGGAGAAATCTGTATGAGTTAAGTAGCTAACAAGGCCACCAACACGCATGAAACAGGTCACCCTCACCACACACTTTTATATTTCTTTCTTTACTTTTGTTTGGAGTTTGTGTGTTTGTTTTTGAGAGATGATTTCATGTAGCTCAGGTTAGCCTCCAACTTCCCATGTAGCTAAGGATGACTTGGAATTCCTGATCATCCTTGCTGCCACCTCCCAAGCTCTGGGATTACAGGTGAGTGCACAATGCCTGTTTATGTGGTACTGAAGATTGAACACAAGGCATTACCTGTACTAGACAGGCACTCCACCAACCGAGTCACATGCCCAGCCCATCATCCCCAGTCTTATGATTTTATCATTTCCATTGTGTGCACATATTACTTTTATAGACAGAAATATAAATAGCATATAATTTGAAGTTATACATTTCTCAAATAGAAAAAATGTATGATATTTGAAACTATATATAAACACTTTGAAACATAATATAGAAAAGTTTTGAGTTCTGCACTACATCGCAAGGGTTGGCAAGCTCTCTGTAAAGTCTAGAGTATCAGTCAGGGTTCTCTAAAGGGACAAAACCAATAGAATATACACAATTACAGAAGGGGATTTATTGCACTGGCTTCCCCAGGCAGAAGCTAGATAGTCCCACAGTGGCCCTCTGCAAGCTGGAAAGCTAGAAAAGCCAGGATCTGCACAGATTAAGCTGGAAGTTAGAAACTAAAGAGACCAAAAGTATGACTTACTGCAAAGCTGAAGGCCTGGAGAGGAGTACCTTGTGTAGCCAAAGACACCAGTGTCTGCTGTCTGCTGCTGGTGGCCACGGGAAGGACACCTGCTCAAGAACAGTAAACTTGTATGTCCCAGTGAGGGTCCTGCTTCTATTTGATCCACCTGGGCTCTCCAGCCTCACAGACAGCCGGAGATATGCTTACCTATTTCCTAACCTTCTCTCAATATGGTCAAGTTACTAGATTACTAGGAGTAACTAGGATAGTTACTAGGAGTAACCATCACACCAGTAAGCAAGTATCTGAGTCTTTCCTGGCTACACAGTCGCTACAGCTACTCAACTCCAACAATGAAATGGAAGCAGCCATGGACAAAACATGAATTCATGAGCATAGCTGCAAGCTCATAGAAGTTCATTATTTTTTTTTTCAAATGGAGGCAGCAAGCTCAAGTTTAGCCAACCAGCTGTTATTTCTTAATCTTCCAAGTAGTAAACACACAACATGGACAGTAGCCAGGCAAAGAGAAGTAGAGACAACACCACAGGCCTTCTCTCACCTGCTCAGAGTGCCTTCACAAACCCTGGCTGCAGCTGTGCTATAAACTACAATTTTAAAGAACACAAAGATGATAAAAACACAATGTGCAGGGGCTGAAGGTGTAGCTTGTCAAGTTAAAAGCACTGGCTATTACTCCAGGGAACCCCAGTTCAGTTCTCAGCACCCAGATGGAGGCCTGCAACAGCCTGTAACTCCAGTTCAAGAGATCTGACCCTCTCTTCTGGCCTCTGAGGACACCAAGCACACACATGGTACATATGCATACATGCAGGAAAACACTCATATACATAGCAACAACAAATAAATGAATTTGTAATGAATGAAACAATTTTTTGGTACATCCTGAAGTGACAGGCACTACCTACATTACCCATAAAATTAGCTGTGGAGCTCCCTCCATGAGCATGTGAGAGAAAGTGTCCCAGTTTAAAACCCACCACCTTTAATAATAACCCTAGAGGCTAGATCAAGGCTGGAGCTATCTCTGTTCCTTCCCTAATGAATTCCTAGCACTGGTACCACAAGTTTTCAAGAGATGTGACTGGGTGAACGAATGAAGTCTACGCTTCATCTAAGACTGACTCATCCTCCTGGGCTTTTTAAAGCTGGAGATCCAACCCAGAGCATTGTGCTGAACCACTGAGTTCCAGCCCCAGCCCCATCCTCTAGCCTCTTAATCCCATACCATCCCAGCACTCTTGAACATTTGGACACAGTGAGTCGTTCCCAAAATCTAGCACCAACAAAACAATAAAACTACACATTTTCTTTCTCCCCAGGTGTCTTAGAATTACCATTGTTGTGCTGAAACACCATGACCAAAGCAACCTGAGGGGGAAAGGGCTTATTGGCTTAAACTTCTATATCACTGCTCATCACTGAAGGAAGTCAGAACATGAACTTCAACAGGGCAGGAATCCGGAGGCAGGAACTGATGCAGATGTCATAGATAGGTACTGCTTACTGGCTTGTTGCCCATGACTTGCTCAGTCTACTTTCTTATAGAACCCCAGACTACCAGCCCAGGGATGGCACCACCCACAATGGACTGGGTCCTTCCCCATCAATCACTAATTAAGAAAATTCCTTACATCTTATGAAGACATTTTCTCAATGGAAGTTTCCTCCTTTCAGATAACTCTAGCTTGTGTCAAGCTGACATAAAACCAGCCAGCATACAGGGAAGGAGGAAATGAGAAGTTTAGAAGTTCAAAGATAAAGAGTTCATAAAGGTAGTAAGCAGAACTCTAAGATCCCAAGATTCTCTGTTCAAAATTCGAGGATCATCAATGTGACATACCATTCTCATGATTGTAGTTCCTGCATAAAGAGGTCTTTGTCGCTGACTTAGAATGAATCAAAAGGAAGGTTACTTTGGGGTCTGATATAATCATATCACATAATCACACTAAGAACCAAGTGTTTTCTCAAGCTGGTAAAAGAATAAGCCATAGGTTGAAAGCATAAGAAAGACTTAGGGTACCTCCAATGGCTTTGCATGTGGAACATCTAAGCATAGGGACCACAGACTGGCAACCTGGAGGTGACAAGGACCCTGGCTGGCAGGCAGAAAGAGAACTGGGACCTCAGTCTTACACTCACAAATAACTAAATTCTCCCAACAATGTGAGTGAGCTTAGAACTGATTTTTTTTTCCCTAACGCCTCTCTAGAGATGAGACCAGAGTAACCTTGTGAGACCCTAAGTATAGAATTTAGCTGAGTATATCCCAAATTTCAATCTGTCAAACCATAAGGTCATAACTGGGTGTTATTGTGAGGTTTGTGATAGTGTGTTCCACTGCAATTGAAGCTGCTGCCACCAAACCCCATCTAATAGGCAGGAAAACATGGGATTTTCACAAGGTCAAAGTTACCCACCCTGGAACACAATAACAAAACCTCACAAGGCAGGGCGTGTCTGCTCCAGACCTGATGTCCACTTGTAAACTCACATCCCTGAAGGTGGACTCATTCCTTTTTAAGACCCCTCCGCATGAGACAAACTGAAAGCCAATCAATCTGTAGCCATGCCTAGGAGGAGAAGATTTAGGAAGGAAGGACACAGAGACAGACAGCATTATGAGACAGGGAATGAAACGAGCCACTGGAGTCTTTAACAAGCCAGAGAGGAGCCTGGGCGCCAGCAGTGATGCTCACGCTCTCCAAACTCCCAGCTACTCTGCAGTACTTAGCACACCACAGGGTAATTATACAGACTAAATGTCCCCGGGCCTCACCAGCCTCGTGGCACAAATGAGGTCGCATCAGCATTTATACCCATAATTAGCTTACTCAAATCCCTTCTTATTGACTGAGTTAGTTTAGAGCTTGAGATACATTGCTGGAACAGAGAGACCCAAATACATAGTAGTTCAAACAAAAAATGACTAGGAATTCATTTCTCTTTCACATCACATCACAGGGATAGATGATGGCCCTGGGCAGGGAGGCAACTCCTCTACAGGGACGCTTGGGGTTTTAGGTTTCTATTATCTTGTCCCACTTTCCTGTATGATAATGGTCTCACCTATGTCAGGGCTCATGTACCACCACTATAAAGTTCATTTTCAGCTCTGAGAGAAAGGGAGTAGAGGAAGTTGAAACAAATTAGTTTATTTTGAAATAAGTGATCTATCATGCTCACATTCCATTGGCAAAACTATGACCATCCTAGCTGCAATGAAGGCTGGGAAATGTAGTCAAATCTAGATAGTCTACAGAGCCCTCCTTCTAGTTTAGATATGAGGTGTCCCTCAAAGGGGCCTATGTACTGAAGGGTTGTCTCTCCAACTTGTGCCATGGGAGATATTAGAAATTTGTAAAGCCTAGCCAGAGGAAATGGCTCACTAGGGGGCGTTTCCATGGGGTCTCCTTCTCTTTCTGTATCCTGACCATGGAGATATGCCCTCCTGTCATAATAGACTTAAGTATCTCAATCTAAAATAAATTCTTCATCATCATTTTTTCTTGTCATATGTTCTGGTCATTTTGGCAAAACCCTGACTAACATGGTCCTATTAGAAAAAAGAAAGAGCAGATTCTAGAGCAATAAGGAGACTCTGCTATGGTACCAACACAATGTTTGCTGGGAGTCTCTCAGAGATGGCCCACATGTGTTTAAACAGCACCAGATCTCAGCCCAGTCATATCTGCTGTATCATTGCTCTGGGGAACTATGCCAGTTAGAAGCTGTTCCCTGGGCTCTAGGTGTGTGGCCATCTTCATTTATGATACCTCAAATGGAGCCAGAGGTAAGGATTGGGCCAGTAGACCAGTGGTTCTCAACCTTTGCCTATACCTCTCATGTTGTCTGTATGCTGTTCACCAACATTTATCCACATATAGTAACTTGGTCTTTAAAGGTGGAAAGGGACCAATGGACCAAGGAATGTAGGCAAGCATCTTCTAGACCAGTGGTTCTCAACCTTCCTAATACAGTGACCCCTTAATACAGTTCCTCATGTTTTGGTGAGCCCCAACCATAAAATTATCTTGTTGCTACTTCATAACTGTCATTTTGCTACTGTTATTAATCATAATGTAAATATCTGATATGCAGCCACCAAAAGGGTTGTGACCCACAGGTTGAGAACCACTACATTAGATGATCTGAGAAGAGACTCTAAGAAGGAGAGATTTAAAAGAGAGGACAAAAGAAAAGATGAAAAGCCTATGAATCCCATGTAATTGATATTAGTCTATTTTCTGTTGCTATAATGAAATACCTGAGGCTAGGTAACTGGTAGAGAATAGAGATTTATTAAGCTCATGATTTGAAAAGCTGGGTAGTCTAAGAGCGTGGTGTGACATCTGCTAAGGGTAAAGTAAGAGTCTTCTTTATCCTAATGCACTGAGGTGAAGCTGATGAATAAGCTGAAGTCTTGTGATGGCTTAGTGTTCATTGTCAACGCGACAAAACCTAAAATCACCTGAGAGATGGGCCTCTCTCACCTATGGGAATTATCCTGATTATGCTAAATGAAGTGGGAAGACTGGCCCACTGTGGGTGGCACCACATCCTAGGCTGGGGATCTTAGTCTATACAAGAATGAGAGGCTCTGAACACCAGCATGCATGCATTTTTTGCCCTGTTCTTCTGACCTCAGATGTAATGTGACCAAATGATTTAAGTAAGCTCCTGCTGCCTTAATTTCCCTACAGGCTGAGTTGTGCCTTGAACTATGAGCTAAAAATCAACCCGTTCTCTCTTAGGTTGTTCTGCTCTGCATATTTTATCACAAGAAATGAAACTAAGGCAGATCTCCTTTCCTCTTCTTATGAAGCCACTGCTGCCACCAAGGGAGGAGCCCCAGACCCAGGGCTTCTCTAGCCCTGACCTCTCAAAGCACCATGTCTGAATGGTGAGTGGAGAATGCCCAACCTGTGGACTGTTGAGGAACACAACAACCCACAACAAGATGGATTGCCAGTTTGGGCCAAAAGGACCCAACCACCAAGGGATACTTTGTATCCTTCTGAAAAATGAAATGTATCAAAAATGATACCGAGAAATGTATCACTAATATACATTCCCACTGCATGAGGGAGTACCTGGGCAGTCTGCCTGCTCTCTGCCCAGGAGTTGAGGCAGAAAGACAGAGAGAGAAGGCAGGCTCTTGAGATGGGATGCTATCTGCCAGCATAAGGATTGCCCACCATTTCTGCTACTAAACCTAACAAGGACCAGCATGAAGCACTGAGAGTGACATCAAGAATCATATGCAGGAACCAAGATGATTAGAAATGGCTAGAGTTCTCTTACCTTCACACCTCCTCAGTCTATGGGCTGAGTCTGGGATAAATCATCTTTTCTCTAATCCTGGAAACGAATCCTGAAGATGATTTCATCAGGACCAGTGAGGTGGCTCAGAGGGTGAGGATGCTTGCCACCAAGCCCGACAACCTGGGTTTACATGTAGAAGGAGAGAACCAACTCCACAAATTGTCCTCTGACCCCAACATTCACTGTCATGGTCCATGTATACATGCACACATCCCTACATAAACAAATAAATGTAGGGGAAATGACCTCTTGTTCTCTTGCTCTCATGGAACCCACTCACATAAACAATGCAGAGTGGGAGGGGTGGTCCTAGACTCTATGTCTAATCTTAACTGAACACTCACTACCCACCCCCAAAGTTACTCATTAATGTGTCTTATAGAGACTAAGCAAATTAAGCAAAATAACATTATAGATTTTTGATAAATATTAACTAGAATTACTTTTCACTCACATGTTTATGATTACTGCTGGCTACCACAAAGCAAGGAGTGTGTACCAAAAAAGCTACTGTTGGGGGCTGCAGATATAGTAGTAGAACATGTGCTTAGTGGGTACAAGGCCTAGGGTTCAATTCATTCGCACACATAGAAAAAGAAAGCTAGCATTTCATTTATCAAACGGTGGAGCTGAGACTTAACTCCAAATTTAGGCAAACAGATTCCCAGCTGATAGTCTAAGCTACCATGGCCCACACCCCTCTAGGGATGTTTGCTGGTGATTTTTATCTTATCATAACAAAATTATGGTTATAATCATAATGTGAAGCACCAGGAAAGAATGCTTGGGGTGACAGGGTCCCTGCAGGCATCCACAACCAAAATGCCCCCTGGGGCAACGCTTTACCCCCACTTCAAGCCTAACTGGATCGTGAGCATCGAAGACACCATAGCCAAGTGCTCCCAACAGATGGGAAGTGTTGAGTGTCAGGGACGAGGTTAGGCCTCTGCAAGCACTGAAAAATGGTGCCGGAGTTTGAGAGCCTTAGAATGAGCTATTTCAGCTTGGTTAGCTTTTTAGGCCATTGCAAAGAAATTAGATGTGGAGGGGGCAGGTGCAGGGAGCAGCCGCTGGGCCTGGAACACTGCCATACCACCTGCGATGGGAGAGAAAAGAGGCGGAAGCTCATTAACCGTCCCCGGATCATTACCTCCTGCTCCCCAGGGGCACAATCACTGAGTGTGGACTTTCAGTTCTAGAGGTCTCTCTTCAAGGGTCCCTGTGGGCTAGAAGCAGGGCTCTCTTCCCAAGAAAGGGTGGTGCAAGCAAATCTCCCAGACACAGCCATGGTAATTGCTGTTTGGCAGAATATCAAAGCCTGCTGTTGAATGAAAGTATTGACTGCCCAGCTGGGGGAAACTGAGGCTGGGGCTCAGAGAGGTAAATTAACTTACCTAGAGCACATAGTTTGGAAGAGGCAAAGGCAGAGATTTAAGAAATCTTTCGGCCGGGCGGTGGTGGCGCATGCCTTTAATCCCAGCATTTAAGAGGCAGAGGCAGGCGGATTTCTGAGTTTGAGGCCAGCCTGGTCTACAGAGTGGGTTCCAGGACAGCTAGGGCTACTCAGAGAAACCTTGTCTCGGAAAAAAAAAAAAAAAAGGAAATCTTGCTGGCTCCCCAGTCCATACTCTCAACTTTTACACTGTCTTGCAGCATAGATTACAATAGCTCCTATAGCCAAAGAGGGCATCCAAGAGTGGGCAGATCGGCCCTCCATCATGGGCAGGGACAGGAGAGGGAGTGGCCCGGGAAGGCTGGTCAGGGCGTGAGACTTCATTCCATCCAGGAGGCGTCAATGTTTCTTGTTCAGTAAATAAGTCCATTCATCTTTATTCATGGAATGTCTCTGTTTGCCTGGCCCTGGAGACAGAAAGCTGAATGAGGACAACTGAGTCCCAGCTCTTGTGGAGAAGCAGGAGACAAGCAGAGTTAAGGTCTGTGCCAATAACCTCAGAGGGTGCTGGGAAGAGAACAGACAAACAAGATTATGTACCCTGGGTAGTTCCTGAGGATAGGTGACAATTGTCTGGAAGTTGTATGGTGAGCAGTTACCCCACGAAAAACCCAGGGACCTGGACATCAACACAGGAACCAGCTAGAGCCCCAGAGAAAGAATAAACAGAATATTTTGAGTTCTGACATAAGCCAGGAGTATGAAATTTAATAAGATGGGAAGTTAGATAAGAACACAAAGCAGAGGGAAGCCCCTTCCCTCCCTACCCCAAGGTCAGATGTTCCTTCTGTCTCCTCTACCCCCAACCCCCACTCACAGGGGTTGAACCCAGCACTCTTCGAGGCAAGCACTCTACCACTGAGCTACATCCCAGTCCTGTTTCTGAGTTTTTATTTTGAGTCAGAGTCTCTGGGTTTCCCAGGCTTTGAATTCACTACAGAGCAGGAAGCGCTTGAGCTTCCTGCTTCTGCCTCCAGAGTGGCTAGGGTTGCAGGCCTGAGCCAGGAGGTCTGGGTTTCTCCGGTTTGCTGAGCCATCTCTGAGCTTTGGATGTTTGTACAGGGCTGGACACAAAACTGTTGCGTAACTGACATTCACTGAGCAATCTTCTATGTGCCCACCCCAAGAGCAATGGAGCAACTGCTGACAGTTTGAGTGCCAGCCCCTCTGTCCATCCTGTAGTCAAAAACTTTCACTTAGCTTCGAGTGAGATTAGAGCCACGGTTTAGCTGGGCTGTGTTCTGGACAGGGGGTTTGTTGGTGTCTTCTACCTGCCTATAGCTTCAGAAATCAGCACAGTTCTGGACCCTCATCTGCCTAGAGTCTTCTCCCAGAGCCTCTAAATCTCCTAAATCTTGTGCTCCAGCAACCACTATTCCCTCTTGCTTTATTTTTTGGCAGTGTTCATTCTATCACACTGCTCCCTACCCTTCACATATTTGCCTTGCTCATTACCTACTACCTCTGCATCCCAAGAACACAGCTCCACAGGCAATGACATTTGTTGCAGAAGCTAATGACCAAGCAAATGAATGAATGAATGAATGAATGAATGATATCAGAGCAACCTAACTTCTCATGAGACAAGAACTAAACTGTAATGTGTCAGCCAAACAAAACCGTTTTCATTTCAATTACCATATCCAACATTTGCTAGCTAGCACTGCTAGAAGGATGCCATTTCAAGGAGTATATTAAGTGTTTAAGATTTGGCCCTGCTATCATTTTTAATTCCCGTTGGCAGGTCTGGAGACAAGCTGATCTTTCAGAGTTTACAGCCTTAATCGCTGCTGTAGCTCTCTGTGATGCTAGGCTTCATCTATGGAACAGAGCCCTCTAGTGAAAACCTCAACTTCCAACACTTAGGTATGTGTAGCTTTCCTTTTAAAAGATCTGAGTTTAAATTAGTAAGTCTTAGTCTTTTGTGTGAATGTGACTGGAATGTACATTCCTGAGCACAAGAAGTCTTGGGTCCCTGGGCCACAGACCCCACAGTGGGAAGCACTGGGCTCCTTTTTATGAAGGGTCAATTGATTTATACCATGTGGACGTGAGGGACTGGAGGACCACATGAATAGCATCTTTCAAATTTTCCCAGCAGGGATTTAAAATCCTAAAATGATGGGTAACTGAGTACAAGAAGATGACTGGGCACCCCACACAAGCAGCGCCCTGACTGTTCCTTCACTCCCGACAGTGCCCTGCCCCACCTCCTCCCTCCTGGTTGGTACCCAGTAGGGGAGGAGAAGAGAGGGGGAAATGAGAGAAGGGGGTGTATGAGTGGGACTGGGAGGAGAGGAGGGAGAAGGGCTGCAATCAAGATGTAAAGTGAATTAATTAATTACAACGTAAATGAAGATAATAGTAAAAAAAAAAATAAATTATTTTGACGATGATCTGACAACTAGAGTAAGAAGCAGACCCAGGCCAGGTGGTGATGGCACATATCTTTAATCCCAGCACTCAGGAGGCAGAGACAGACAATCTCAGTGAATTCGAGGACAGCCTGATCTACAGAGTGAGCTGCAGGGCAGACATGTCTGTTACACAGGGAAAGCCTGTCTCAGAAGAAAAGGAAGAGGAGGAGATGGAGGAGGAAGAGGAAAAAGAAGATGGAGAAGAAGGCTCAAAAGCAGAGGCCTCTCAAGGAAACACACCTATAGACAAGGGCTTGCTACTCATTAGACCCAACTCAGGCCACAGCAAGCCATTCCTTCTCCCTGCACAGGGATCAAGATACCCAGAGTAAAGCCTAGATTAGCTTCCTTGGGTCTCTGGTAATCTTTAGAGCTGTGGATTCACTAATGGCTCCTGCCGATGAGCAGAGCTTTGGCTGGTGGGAAAGTACTGTGCGACACATAGCAAGGGCTGTTCCCTACTGAGTCTATTACAAGTAACCAAAGTGATCCTACAACGTAAGTAGATGTGATAAGAAACAGATGTGACACTCCACGCATCTAAACAGACCAGGGGAGGATGTTTCAGCCTTAACACAGAGAGGATAGAGGTATAGAGCAGAAGAGATGGTGCCCCTTTATCATCATGCTTCTGCCCCTCTCTCCATTCATTGCTTCTGATTATCTGTGCTTGTTTCATTCTGAGACACCATATCTTGATATGGTGAGAAAAAGGAAACTTAGAAATGTTTTTTTGTGAGTGGTCCTTTCAGAACTAAGAGTCTCTCTCTCTCTCTCTTAATAAACATGTTCATTCTCCTAAGAGGATTTTGAGGGACTGAAGAAATGCTTCAGTCAGTAAAAGTCATATTATGCCAGCACGAGGACCTGAGTTCAGATCCCAGCTACACTGTAAAACAAAACAGATGTAGTAGCATGTATCCATAAATCTCATCTCTGTGGAGAAACTGAGACATGAGAATCCCTGGAGAACACTGACCAGCCAGTCCAGCTCAACTAGTGAGGCCTGGGTTTAGTGGGAAACCCTATCTCAAAAATAAGGTGGAGAGCAAACTGAGACATTGACCTCTGACCTCCATGTGCATATATGAACACATACATACATACTACACATGTTATACACAGAGGTACACACATGCATGAGCACTCACAGATACTCTAAAAGGATTTTGGCTCAGCTTGGCTTCCAGCTCTTCTGGACTTGTGGAACTGGGGAGCACTCACGTGGCCACACGCCCCACCCTATGTGTGAGTCACAGCATGGATTAGTAATATTGTATTGAATGCTCCCAGTTAACACACTAGAACACTCCACCAGAGTCCTGAGCTCCAGAAGTCAAGGTCATAGAGTGTTCTCTTAGACAGGTGGAAACAAGGACTAACATGTAAACTTAGGCAAGAGCCTTGCCTTCTTCACTCCTTTCCCTCCACTGCCCCCTACCACTGGTACTCAAAATAACCTTTTACATGTGTTTTAGAATTAACAGAGTTCAGCCTGTTTGCCTCAGTGATAACACTCTGCACAAATAGACTACGATGTAATAACCAAGGCCTTTACACTGGCACAATTCTCCGTTCTTTGTAGACTCCACAGTTTATGTGTTCTGGTGTGTCCTGTGTAGGCAAGCTTATGACATACATTGATTTGTGTGACCACCAATACAGTCAAGACCCTTCATCACAGAGCGCCATGCGGCCTTTTGCATCTACAGCCACCTGCCTCCTCCTGAGCTCTCCACTCAGTAGCCACCATTCCTGCATCCTCCATTTCTGACACATCAAGGATGTCATATAGTAAGAACAATGTATCTGTAGCCTCCCTGGATTGACATGGGGGGTTTTTTGCACTCAGCATAACTTCTTTGGGGCTCAGCCTAATGGCTAAGCATGTTGACACTTTGTATCGTATTTGTTTAGATTGCTGACTTGGAGTTCACAGTACAGATGACGGTTTGCATGGTCCACAATCTGTTTAACTATTTGCCTATGGAGGCCATTTGGATTGCTTCCAATTAGGAGCTTTATAAATGAAACTGCTAGGAACATTCCTGCACAGGCTTTTGTGAGTATCAGTCTACACCTCTCTGGGACAAATAGGACACTTGTGATTTTGTAGGAATTTGTCATCCTATTTGCCACCAGCAATGGCCAAGGCTCCCTGGCCCTCCATACCCTCAGCAGCATTTGGTGTTATCACTGTTTTGTATTCTGACCATAGCAACAGATGTGCAGTGTCATCTCATTGAGGTCTAATTTGCACTTCCCAGTGGCTGATGATGTTGAATATCTTCTCACAAACTTTTGGAAGGGATTCAATCTTGAGATCACTTTTCTCACCTAATAGATGAAGGGTTAAAAACTAGGACAATAATAGTTACTGTTAGAGGTATTGGGTTGGGTTCTTGAGAAGAACCCATTGTATGACTCTCCAAGAAAACACTAGGAGCTGGGGAAACCGGAGCAGGCAAAGCGCTGCCGAGCGAGCACGATGACCTACATTCAAATCCTCAGAACCCCCGGGAGAGCAGTGAGCAGCTGTGCGTGCCTGTACTGCAGTGCTGGGGAGCAGGGACATCAGGATCCTGGGGGGCTCATGAGCAAGCCAGTCTAGCAGAAACAGTGAGCTTCATGTTCAGAGAGAGCAAAGGACTCTGCCCAAAAGATGGGGAGAGATTAAGAACAACATCCAGACATCACCCTCTGGTCTCTACATGCACCCACACATGAAGACAGGGTGTATATGCACAGGTATAAACTATAAGTACTTTGAGCATGTAGGCACACCTATCATCTCAGCAGTAACAAGAGGATTGTGAGCAACGGGGTATGAGGGCATTTCCTTTCAGAAACATTAACTGTCAGTTACAATTCGTGTGGAGAAAAACTAAAAAAGAAAGGCCACAGAATCTCACAGAACCCCACTGGACTACTGTTAAGAACTCTCTCCCTATACCTCCCTTTATTCGTATTATACTATAGGAAGAAGAGCATCACTTAACATTACAGGGTGCCACAAGGGTGAGACAGGTAAGGCTTGGGAGGTATTAACACCAGTCGATGCTCAGTCCTCTTTTCCTGGAATTTAGGTCGTTGGTGGCTCTGATTAGTCCTTGTTCTCTGAATTAGTTTCTTTTCAAAACTCCTGACAGAAACAGCTTATTCAAGGAATTACTTACTTTGGCTCTCGATCCAGGGGATGTGGTCCACTATGGCAGGACGGGTGTGGCAACAGGTGGCTGAGTGTACACCGATGATAAGAGCCTCCTGCTGTGCTTGCTCATGCCTTTGCAAATCAGGAAATAGTGAACCTGGGGCAGCTAAAAGGTTCTATCTACAACTTCCCAAAACAGCACCAGCTGGGGACCAAGTATCCACGCACACAAGCCATTTTCACACAAACTATAACTTCATCCTGCTGACCTTTTCTGCCTCTCCACCCATCACCCTCCAGTCACCAGAGCCTCTGCTGGGACAGAGTTTGGAAGGAATCCCAGCGAGGACTCTTCCTTCAAGGGTCATGTTCCATGAGGGTTCCCCACTGTTCCCAGAGAAGAAACAAAGGGCTTGGCTGTGGAGTAGGATGAGATCACATTTATCTGAGAAGCTTCCAAATGAAAACTAGCATTTGTACTTATTGCATTTCACCTCCAAATTTGATTACATTTCTCTCCTGCTGTAAATCTGCCTTCCCTTCTGCCAGCTTATTATTAAAGCTGGGATGGAATTGGTGGAGTGATACGTAAAAATTTCCATCTTGGCTTTGACATCCCAGGAAGTTAGGAACCAATTACAGCTGCTGAGCCTCAGGCCCTGATGAATCACAGAGCAAGGGATGGAGGAGGTCAGGACCTGGAGGGAGGAAGATGGTAAGTTAAGAAACAAGGGCCAATTAAACAGGACCATCCATTTTAATCTGTGTGTTTTGTTTTATATTCACTGTAAACCGAAATGTAAATGAGTCTTGCTCATTCTTTTGTGAGTGGTGTGGGGGTCTTGAAGACAATGAAGACATTTTAAATGGTTTCAGAATCTGTCCCAGGAAAGAAACGACAATATGATGACCTACCCAGTTGTCAGCAGTTTTCATGCAGATGTCAACAAAAGTCACCAACCCATACTTTGGGGTATGTGGATCTTATTAAACCAGCTCTGGCTCTGGGAACAGGCACCTTTCTGGTTGAGCCTTGGCATCACCCTTCGGTAGGCTTAACCAAAGTGTGAGAAGCTTGGCCATACCTCCACTCCCTCATCAGACAACAAGCACAACAGCCTGCCTGTGCTGGCTAAAGACTGAAGTAGATAATGTAGTCAAGACTCTAAGTCCAAGTTCAGTGTTGTTTGGACCAGGACTTCCAATTGAATAGATGGCCCCAGATACCTAGTTCAGATAGCCCAGGGTAATCACTTCTGCCTTCCTGGAGAGGGCTTAGCTTCCAAGACAGTCAGTTGGATTTTACTTTCTATGGTAGGCTTGCTCTTGTTCCTCTCCTATGGGCAAATATGCAATGAAATTCAGCATCTCGTGCCAGCCTCCTTACTGACTTAGGGGGTCCCTTCTAGACCATCTGCAGCTGCTGCTATTCAGCTCATGATTCAAAGACATCCAACAAGCTGTAAATTCGATTTAGTGGCAAGCCACAGTCCTATAGCTCTGACTCTTGTCAATGGAGGTCCTCTAATTCCAAGTTCTTATTTCATTTTTTCCAGGTTGTGGCAGGACTTCCTCTAGAAGAAATTCCTAATCGTCTGCTTTGAGTTTAGGAAGAGAGAAGCAAGAGTGCCATGGATGTCCCCCACACATATGTAACAGATGGGCCGTTTGGTCTTTATATGGGAACCCTAACAACTGGAGCAGACGCTGTCCCTGACTCCATTGCCTTTTGAATCCTTTCCCCTAATGGGGCTACCTCGTCTAGCCTCAACAGGAGATGATGCACCTATTCCCACTGCAACTTGATATGCCAAGATGGGTTGATATTCATGGGATGTCTTGCCTTTTATGAGGAGATACAGAGAAGGGATGGGAGAGGGAAGGTTGGGGGGAGCGGTGAACGGGAAGAGAGGAGGGAGTGGAAGGATATAAAGAAAATTAATTAATTAACAGAAAGAGTACCATGGATGGAGAACTGACATAATTTCTGACAGCAGTCATGTTGGATGAGGTAAGAAGTAGGAAGATGCCTACCACATTGAATGGCCAGAAAAGTCAGGAGCAGAAGGAAACACATGCAATGACTGAATCAGTGTGGTTCAAGAATAAGACCATAAGTGGTGAGTGGACACAGCACATCCTCACTGGGACAAGGGGCATGCATGAGAAGGCAGGTCATTTCAAAGGATCTGGGCCAGCCCACCAACAAGCTCATCTAGGAAGCAGGAGCCAGAAACAGAACAAGGCTCAGACTAGTGGGTGAGAAGCAGTGTGACAAGAGGTAAACATCTGTCTACATTCCCCACCACCACCACCAGTCTCACCTAGGATATGAGGAGTAGAGGTAGTGGTGACCATGAGCACACGTGGTTCCCAAGAGAGAGAAAAACCTCAGGGTACTCTCTCACTCCATTCCTAGGTTCCTCACACTACAACAATGACTGAGAGAACAAGACAAAACTGTATTTGCCTAAATGAGAGATCTCTAAGTCACAGGATATACCTGGGAGTGTCTCAAGAGATGTGCTAGCTTTGGGGTTGGGGGTCGGGGGGAGGGAAGTCTTGGCCCTCAATCCAAAAAAGGCAGAAAGCAATATCCAGGCACAGGACACCTCTGCTTGGCAGCAATCAACACCTGCTAATTCGTTTGCAATGTTTGACTCCTAGGAACACCTGTTCCTCTGGTCCCTGCACATCTGATGTCCTTGACACCAGAATACCAGCTTCCCAGGGAGAATCTGAGACACCAACAAAAGCAGCTGGCGGAAGTTCCCAACTGGCCCCCCTCCACCTTTTGCTAAAGAAGGCCAGTTTATTAGGATGCCTCCTCTTTCCCTCCACATCTGAGGTTCTATGTGGCCTGTGTTCTGAGTGACCAAACTGAAGCTTCAGGCTAGTGGAAGGAACTGATGCCTGATTTTCTCTGATTCTTTACACTATTGCTTCTAGATCTAGACTAAGTCATACTAGGAGAGGGTTTCCTAATTATCCCTCTACCAATATTTCTCAAAACATGACCTGGAAGAAGAATCCCCTGGGATCTTCCTTGAAATGCCGGCTCTTAGACTCCGTCCATACCCTATGAGAACTGAGGCTGGGGTTAGGGTCAGCCTCTGAACAAGCCCTTGTGGACTGATACTCCATGAAGCTCCATGAAAAAACACTTTGTGAAAGGTGCTCCAGACTTGATTGATTAATTGAGTGATTGATTGATTGATTGATTAGAACTTAATGGGAACGAAGACTGAGGAGATGGCTCAGCAAAGTGCTTACCATGCAAGCATGGGGACCTGAGTTCAAAACCCATAACCCACATTAAAAATCAGATGCAGCCAGGCAATGGTGGCATATGCTTTTAATCCCAGCACTTGGGAGGCAGAAGCAGGCAGATTTCTGAGCTCAAGACCAGCCTGGTCTACAGAGTGAGTTTCAGGACAGCCAGAGCTATACAGAGAAACCCTGTCTCAAAAGACCAAAAACAAACAAACAGAAAAAAAAACCAGATGCAATAGTGTACACTTGTAATCCCAGTTCTGGGAAGGCAGACACAGGCAGATCCCTGGACCTCACTGACAGCCAACCTCATCTTATTGATGAGCCCTGTGCCTAATGGGAGCTTCTCTCAAAAGAAAAAAGTGGTCAGCTCCTGAGTACTTACACCAAGGCTGACTTCTGGTACACACACCCACATAATAACTTAGTAACTATGGAAAGTCTTGATGTTGCTGATCAAGAGCCCAAATTATCTTGGGCTATCTCTGAAATGCTAGTTATCACTCACACTTCTTCAGAAATGTTTGAGAATTTCATACAATATATTTTGATTATATTAGGTCAAAATTAGAGCTCTCCCCCAACTCCTCCAAAACCCACCTACCCTCTCCTCTAATAACCCAACTGTATGTCCTATTTCTTTTTTTAAAGACTCAGCAAGTTTGCTTTGTGCTGCCTTCATACCATCAAATATGTGGCTATCCACTGGGATGTGGTTCTCCTACCAGTGGCCATTAGAGAAAACTGACTGTCCCCCTTCCAGCAGCTATCAACTACCAATAGATTCTCAGGGAGGGGGTGGAATTCCATGCTGGAGCTTGTTCAAGTCTAGTATAAACTGTCACAACTACTGTGAGTTCATGTGTACAACTGTACTATGGTGTCTGGAAAACATTGTTTATCTCCTTGTTGCTACCCACCTGGCTCTTACACTGTTTAGAAATTATCCCTAAACCTTGGGCAGGGGACGATACAAATGTCGCACTTTGGACTGAGCCACTCCACAGTCTCATGTTCTCTGTCCCTTTGCCAATTGTAAGTCTGTGTTAATCACTCTACTGAAAGGAGATGCTTCTCTGATGACAGTATAGAGATGGATAGAAAGATAGGTAGTTAGGGGTTGATTAGTACTGCATCCATTGTTAGGGTTCTCTAAAGGAATAAAATTGACAGATAGATAGATAGATAGATAGATAGATAGATAGATAGATAGATAGATAGA
>JADRCD010193210.1:0-22591 GCA_019843815.1 Montemys delectorum | reverse complement strand
AAAAAAAAAAAAAAAAAAAAAAAAAAAGTTAGCTAGAGAGGCTGAAGAAGACAACATCAACCTCTGGAGTCCAAATATGAACAAACACACACACACACACACACACACACACACACACACTCGAGAAAGAGAGTGAACCCCTAGAAATGAATTTTTGCGCAAACTCTCTCACTATTAAAATGCTGTCAGAATTATTTTTGAATTATTGCTATGTGTGAAAATTGGTGTGTCAGCTTTATATGCACAGCAATGTTTCTGATGGGAATTTTTCCACATGTGACAACTGTCTCAGACCAAGGCATAGCCATCCATTCTGCAGTCACTTGCTTACTTTGCTTTCTTTTACAGTGATAAACACCACATCCAAAAGCAACTTGGGGAGAAGGTGTTTGTTTAACTTACATGTCCTGATTACAGTCCATTATGAAAAGAAAACAGGGCAGGAACTCAAGGCAGGTACTTGGAGGCAGGAACTGAAGCAGAAGCCACGGAGAAAGATAGCTTACCAGCTTTCTCTCCATGGCTTGCTCAGCCTGCTTTCAGCTATACAACTAGGACCAGCTGCCTAAGGGTGTTACTACCCACAGTCAGCTGGACCTCCACATCATCAACTAAGAAAATGCTCCCACAGGCTTGCCTACAGGCCAATCTGATGAAATCATTTTCTCAATTGAGGTTCTCTCTCCCCCAGGTCCAATATATATATATATATTTTAATATTCCCAACTTGGCACAAGTTGGGAAAAACAAAACAAACTAACCAGGAGGACAGGACAGGACAGTGCCCAGTTTCTTGTGACTTCTTCTCCTCCACTTCCGTGGTAGCCCCTACACTTCATTCACAATGGAGTTAGCCTCGCTGCTGCTTGGAGACTCAGACATCCTAAAGATGCTGTATGCTGCTGCAAAGCAGAGTTTTAAGGCTGTTGTTCAATAACACTGGTCCATACCAAAACAGTGGACAATGCCATACTCCCAATGGAGGTGGACTCAGCGCAGAAGAGTGTAACCCACAGAGCAGAAAGGCTATATAACTGCAGGGTTTTCTACCTGTGTCGAAGTTCCTGAAATAACAACTCTGAGACCGAATTATTATAAAATAAATACCTAGGCCTAAGCTTTATCAGCTCATTCCTGCTAGCTTATAACTTTAATTAGCCTGTTTATTGTTTTTGGCTTATTCTAGAGCAATGGTTTTCAACCTTTTA
The DNA here is from genome assembly GCA_019843815.1 of Montemys delectorum. Taxonomy (NCBI): domain Eukaryota; kingdom Metazoa; phylum Chordata; class Mammalia; order Rodentia; family Muridae; genus Montemys; species Montemys delectorum. The sequence goes on along the minus strand of JADRCD010193210.1, from coordinate 21,383 downwards.
GCCCACTACCCACCAGAGGTAGTGGAAAAGAAAGGATATGGGGAAAAGTTGTTCTGTTTAAAAATTGTTCTTTGCAGCAAATCCCATCTGCGTTGTCAGGAAATCAGCAGTTCAGTTCGCAGGTCAGCAGCGGCAGCTCGATCCACTCATGAATACTTCCCAGATACACCAGCAGTCCAGTTCGGTAGAGCTGGGATAGCAAACACAGATCAGCAGTGGTGGCATGACCTAATAGAGACATCCACGAGTCAGTAGGAGGAATCAAGACCAACAGGGATGCCAGGAAAAGTTCTCTGTCATGCCTCTTTCAACCAAGCAAAGATCAGGGAAGACGCGCAACCAAGAAGCTTTGCAAAGCAAGCCAAGCCCCCCTCACTGTCCACTGAGTCCTATTTATAGTCCCTCCAAACGCCACATGTCCTCCCCGGGTCCTGTCTCACCATGTGTCTTGCCTCAGCATGTGAGTCTGTCTCAGTTGACATCAATCTGCCGATCAGCCGGAGTCTGCAGAAACAGCAAGAAGCCAGAGCACACCACCAGAAGTTCTTTAGTGTGTTTCTTTCTATAGAGTCCTGACAAATGGAGCGCAACTACTCAATGTAAGACAGACCAGTACATGGGTGTCATTAGTGAAGAATCCTTCATCACGTGTCCTTTCACGTGCTTGCTTTAGTGAAACATCCTTTCCCCTGTGTCTGCTTCAGCTAAACGTTCCTTCACTAGTCTGCCTTAGTCTTTCACCTGTGTCCGCTTCTGGCACACACTCTTTCTCTTGTTTGCCCCAGCAAAATACCATCCGACACAACTAACTTTCCAAAGAACCTTTACATTTCCACTTCAGGGTGGCATAGACACATGGTGCCTCTGAGAGGAAGAGTTCTCAGGGAGTGAGGCCAACAAACAGGAAAACCTAGTCAAGGGTGAATGTGACAGATTCCTCTGCAGAGCATTTCAGCATGTCAATCTAGCCGAGCCTTGCAATCCATCCAGCCAGGACTTTTCCTTTTGCACAAGCCTCATGACTCTCATTTTGTTCAATCCAAACTGAGTTGGGTGTTCTGATCCTTGAAACTCCCAACCCACTTACAGTGGGACTATATCCAGACCCTATCCCATGACACTGCCCAGTCCATGACTGGCTGGATACATCTCTTGTTGCTGTTGTTGTTTATTTAAGACAGGATCTTGCTATACCCAGACAGGTTCAAATCACAATCTTCCTGTCTCATGCTTTTCAGTGATGCTAGGTGTGTGCTGCTCTTCTTGGCTACACTGGCTATTCCAGAGAGCAGGAGAGGTCTCTTCAAACAGAGGAGATGCCAAGAGGGAATAAAGGAGAAGAGATGTGCGCTGCCACCTGTGACTCCTCGGGGTCCTGGGCAGGAGCCTGGCTGCAGGGATTTAGCAAACAATGGTATATTTATCCCTGAGTGTGACTATGGCGCCCCAGCAGGTATTTAAACAGTTGCAGCCAAGCTATGCCTTCCCGAAAGAGTCTGAAGTTATTTCCAAATCCTCAAAGCCGAGCTAGCAGGGGAATTTTATTAGACATATTTATTCTATAATCCAGCATCTCACAAGACATCCTGAAGTTTCATTTAAGCTATTTTTCCCTCTCAGGCAGAATTCTCATGTTGGCTCTTAGACATAAAAAAAAAAAAAAAAAAATCAGAAAATAAATAAATAACACCCACAATTCCCTGTCACTCTTGTCCAAACCAGCTTAGTCAACAGCCTCCTGTCTGGGCGCCATCTCACCCTCCTCATCTAGCTGATGGACCTGCCTTCTATTCCCTTCCTCCCGGTCTGAACTGAGCCTTCTTGGGACTGAAAGCCTTCATCCACCATAGTCAGAGCATCTTTAGATTGTCACAGCCCCAGGTCATCGTTGCAGTGAAAAAGTGTAGTCCTTACATTTCCATTTTGATGCTCCCTTGGTAACGGTTCCTTACTGGACTGCAGCATAAGTGGCTGAGTATCTAATCACAATAGAACATTTAGTTGTTTGCTTGTCTAACTCTCTCAGTTACACCATTGAGTATGTTACACAGGGATGTTTTGTAGCTGTCACTGAGGACACAAGGCAAGGGGACTAAGGCAGGATTCAGATGAGCCTGGTTTTACTTCCTGTTGTTCTTTTCACTTTGGGTTGAGCACGGATGCAGCACCTTCGGAGCAGTGTTGGGAAAAAGCTTTGAGAGACGACATCATGCAGGACCTTGGAGAAGGAGGGGTTTGAACTATGACTTACTGGAAATGACTCTGCCTTTTAGCCGTCTCATACAAGGCACTGGTTCTCAATGTTAAATGCTATGTTATGGCCTGGAGAGACAGCTCAGCAGTTAAGAATGCTTGTTGCTTTTCTAGAGGACATGAATTGTATGGAGGTTTCCAGCATCCACACTGAGTAGCTCACAACAGCCCCTAACTTTAGCTCCAGGAGGATATGACACCTCTGGTCTCTGAGGGCACACAGATACACATAGTTAACAATAATAAAACTGAGTCTTTAAAGTTACATTAAAAGCTGTGTTAGCTGGACAGGGTGGCACCTGCCTGTAATCCCAGCACTTGGGAGGTTGAGGCAGGAGGGCCATAAGTGTGAGCCCAGCCTAGGCTACATTGCAAGGCTGTGTCTGAAAATCAGAGCAGGGATGAAATCTGGCTCCTCTCTTTCTATCCAAAAGCCCTCTCTGTAGCATGCCCTTCGGTCTCCCTGGTATATGGCCACTTCCACATGGTCCTTGCCTCCCACTTAGTTCACTGGCGACCCCCCCCCCCACCATTGGTCTCTGGCATTTGTCTGAGCTTCCCAGACTCTGGTCCCTACAGCAGCCTCCAGACTATCACATCCTCCTTTCCAGGTGCCTCTGTAGCTCTCAGGTCTCCCAGCAAACAACAATGGTACTGTCGGAGAATGCCCTCCACCCTGTCTTCTGACCTCATCTCTCGATACCTCCCCCTTCACTGCCTCCTGCACTAACTACTCTGATATCCTAACTACTCTCTCAAATCTTCTTCCCATGCTTTCTCCAAGATTTCCCATCACCTCTGTTTTCCTCAAACCTGTCTCTCCCCCAGAAACAAGCATGTATCCCTCACTCACCTCCTTCAGGACTTTACTCAACCACTGCCTGTCAATGTGCCCTTAATTACTTTATTTAACACTGTATCTACCTACCAGAGGCCACGACCTTAAAGAAAACTGACTCTCCCTCTTCCAAAAGCCAGAACTACTCATGGTAACTCAGCTGGGGTTGGGGGTGGGATGACTTGTGAGCCCCTCCTACCTCATCCTAGACCGTTGACTGCCATGTTCAGGTCATCTGCAGGCAACCACAGCTGCTGTGAGTTTATGAATACCGTGGTTAAGTCAGATCCAGAGGACACTTTCAAGTCTGGTCCTCCCAGTCATCTTTCTGCCTCCTCTTCTGGAATGGTCTCTGAGCCTTGGTGTGTGTGTGTGTGTGTGTGTGTGTGTGTGTGTGTGTGTGTGTGTTAGATATCCCATTTGTAGCTGAGCACTTCACTGACACCCCACTCTCTGCACTCTAACCAGCTATGAGTTGCTACATTAACCATCATCCATTACGCAAAAAGACTTCTCTAATTAGATCTGAGAAATGGGTATAGAGCTAATCTGTAGGTATAGAGATGTAAATTTAGAAGTCAGTTTGACACCATGTCTACTTAATAGATTCACCTCTGGGACCTATGAGCTGACCAGTAATTTGTCTTGGACAGATTCACAGTACCAGGCATCTATTTCCTCCTGTGGAACAAGGCTCAAGTCCAATCAGAAATCAATTGGTTATCACCATGACATTTGTGCCACTATTGCACCTATGGGCATTTCTTCCCATTACTATATAATTCACTGAGTTCACAACTGAGTAAAACTGTTAATGACTTTTCTCCAGCAGCCCCCCCCCAGCAGACCCTTATGGACAGCACAAATTGGACTCTGTAGGTTATTTTGTTTTTTTAAAGAGAGAGCACAAACTTGGGAAGATGTATAGGGTGGGGAAGTATGAATCTGAAAGGAATTAGGGAGAGGAGCTGGGGGAGTAAAGATAATAAAAATCTTTCTAAGAAATCCTCAAAGAATTAATAAAAATATATCTTCAAAAAACTGCCTCTAGCCAGGTATGGAGGGATAATCCCAGCACCCAAGAGGTGGGGCCAGAAAGGTCACAACTTGGAGGACAGTCTGAGCCATGAGTGAGAGCATCTCAACAAACTGAAACTGTTGTGCTTTTTAAAAATAAAGAGAGAAGAAATATGTGTGGTGGATGTGCAGTCAGGTGTGGGGAAAGGGAGTACCTCTGCCGGCCCATGCTAAGACATCCCTTCCCCCTGAGGACCAGTCATATGATGGTATAATATAGAATAGAGTTTATTCAGGGCATGGGGAGGGGAGTTGAGAGGATAGCAGAGACAGAGAAAGGCAAAGAGAGAGAGACAGAGACAGAGAGAGACAAAGTAGAGGAATGGAGGAGTAGAGGAGTAGAAGCCAGCCATGAGCTTGTGGAAAGAAGCGAGGAGGAAAGTGGGGAGAGAGAAGGAGCCGGACAAGAGGACAGAGTGAGAGCAAGAAGGTGGGGGGGGGCAAGCAGCCCCTTTTCTAGTGAGTCAGGCACACCTGACTGTTGGCAGGTAACTGTGGGGCAGAGCCTAGACAAAATGCTAACAGAAACCATACCACATATCCCATCCCCATGCTTGCTTTTTATTTTTTCCAAAGATGCCTGCTATCCAGCATGCCTTTTAGATGACCTACTTATTTTGATTATTATCTCCCCTTCCAAAATGTTAGTTCCATGATAGCATGGGCCCTTCTGTTTGGTTTCACTGCCAAACCCCAGGATTCTAACAAAATCCCCAGCACTAAGTAAATGTGCAAAGGAATATCTTGTAGTGAATATGTGAATAAATGTAAGCACACAGAGATGGGTGTTCTGCTGTTCATTTCTGTCTATAAATTCCAATGGACAAGCTTAACTCTAGACCTGGAGGCTTGAATACACCTTTACTTTGACTCTATGCATTAAAGAAGAAATCTTCCTGTCATTCCAACACTTGGGAGACTGTTGTAAGAGAACCATGAGTTCAAGGCCCTAAGCCACATAGAGTCTCTGCCTAAACGAAAAAGAGGTGGAGGAAGCAGGGAGAAGGGGAAGAAAAGGAGAAAGAGGAAGAGGAGGAAAAGGAGGAGGAGAAAGAGGAAGAGGAGGAAAAGGATGAGGAGAAAGAGGAGGAGGAGAAAAAGGAGGAAGAAAAAGAAGAAGAGGAGGAGGATGAGGAGGAGGAGGAAGAGGAGAAGGAGGAGGAGGAGGAAGAGGAGGAGGAGGAGGAGGAGGAGGAGGAGGAGGAGGAGGAGGAGGAGGAGGAGGAGGAGGAGGAGGAGGAGGAGGAGGAGAAGGAAATGGAGAAGATCCTTCCCTTTGAAGATGGAGCTGGTAAGGGCAGAACACAGAATGAGCCTTAGCTTTCTTTCCTCCTGTGCTGGTTTCTCTAAGTCTAAACAAAATGGTGACAGAGGCCATTTACAGCAGCATCCTGAAGGGTCCTGCTTCATAGCATGGGGAGAGAAAGCTGAGCCAAGGGTGATCTCTGACAGCAGTAGCAGCACAGAGACACCTCAGGAAATCACCAGGGTGTCACTGGCCCCAACCAGCTTGGAGGTACTCTAGGAATCTGGGGGTGCCTTTGGCAACAATCCAGGAGACATTCCTGGCAGAAGAAGACAGAAGCTAAGTGAGAACTGATTACAACGTTCGTGTGGTCACATGGTCCATCCACTGACCAGGGTGAGCAGGAAGCACCCTCCGGCAAGGTCCACTGTACAGCACCCACTTGTGCCCTTTCAGTCACCCAAGCTTCTCACAGGAAAGCTTCGTTTTATTATTTTATCTTTTTATTAGCTTCATGTTCAGGAGCCTCACTTGATTCTAACATTGATTCATTCATCAAAATTTGAAAGTATACACATTTTATGTCTTGACAGTTGTATCAAGCCACCTGCTAGAAGCCGAATTACACTGCCCCCTCTCATACCTGATATTGAATCTCGCTGTTTTCTCCCCCACTGCAGGGGAGTTAAACTTTCCAGAGACGCATCTATTTTATTTTATTGATTTAAAGTTCTGCTCCTTGATTTGATTAATCAATCCCACTGGCTTTTTGCTCCGTGATTAATGTGTGCCTCTTATCTGCATTAATTGCTTCCTCCCTCTGTACTTTCCCTCTGCTGTTTCATTTTCTACTTATTTTGACTTCTTAATTCAATTATTTCCCATTTTTAAACAAGTAAGCCTGTTTATTTGAGTAACAGCAGCTATAGATTACGGATTTTTGCTAAAAATAAAAGTAATTTTTGCTAAAAATCATATAAATTTGTATACAGGGTCCCATTGTCTTAAATATCTAAATAGTCTACCATAGGAGTATTGATTTCCACTTTAATAAAAAGCATATTTTCTGTTATTTAATTTCCAAGCAGCTCTCATCTATCTTTAGCCATGCTCTTACTATTAATGTGATCAAAATGAACATTTATGCATTCTTTCTCTGGACTTTTATTTCTGAGATAATATAATTACATCATTTCCCCCTCCCCTTTCCTCCCTACAAAGCCTCCCATATATCCTCCCTTGCTCACTTTCAAATTCATAGCCTCTTTTTGCATTGTTATGATATATGTGTATATAGTCTCATATTACCTGCTCAGTTTCTATGTTACTCATATACATGGTCTCATGGCTGACTATTATGTACCAGATAACCAGTTGATGTGCTCTTCTCTGAAGACCATTTCTCCCACTCTACCACTTCCTAGTTTCCTGTAGTTCTTTATCTTGGGTTGCAGTGGGCTTTCTCATCCACTCTGGCAAGTCTATTGTCCTGTTCAGCTCACCTTTGGGCAGTCACGATGGTGCGATTATGGATGTAGCTCCTGATATTACTAGAAAACACAATCTCACAGCAAACTCCCAGATCCTCTCTATCTCTTATAATCTTCCAACCCTCTCTTCTGCAATGATCCCTGAACCTCAGGGACAGGAGTTGTTTTATACATATATCCATGACGAGTGTTTGTAAAAATTCTTGGTTGGGAAAATTGTTATGAAATTCTCCATAAACTGGTACAGATACTGTATTAGTTAGAGGAGGACAAGTACAGCTGCAAAAACAACCAACTTAGAAAAAGACAGTGGCTTAGAGAGCAAACGTTAGTCCTGCTTGTGGTCCATGTTCACAGAGGATAAGGTGGAGATTCTTGTCACCTGGAGCTGACAGATGGTCTGCCTCAGTGCATCCCTCTATGTTCAGAGAAGAAAGAGCCCGACACGTAAAGCCTTCCATGTACATCTCACTGATCAAAGGAAACTCAGATGCATGAACTCAGCAGAACACAAGGGCCGTACCCTGGGAAAGTAGGTTCCCTGAGTCTTTGTGCTCAGCAGACGTTTCTGCAGGACTGTAGACATGCATCCTACTGAATTTCAAGGACTCTCTGGCAGTGTTAGTTGTGATCCTTTCCACCCAATTTCCAACCCCTCACTTCCTATCCACAAGTGGCCATTGAGACTCAAATGCAAGTGGAAGCCAGGGACTAGCCACACACCTCAGGTGGCTGAGGTGCTTGCTACCAAGCCTGACAACCTGAGTTTGATCCCCAGGACCCATATGGTAGAAGAACTGATTCCTGAAAGTTATCCTCGACATTCATACATGTGTTGTAGGACGTGTGTCCTCACACACCTACACTAAATAAGTAAAATGTCACTTTAAAATATTTTCAGTAATGATTGGGGTTCCTGGGGACACTTTACTCTTCTGATAACTGAAGTCGCTTTGCCTTCCTATGGGAAGAAAGCCAAGAGAAAAGTTCAACTACTGACTCGCTGAGCTTCAAAACCAATACCAAGTGTCTTCCCCCAGATTCTCATAGGAAGAAAAACTAGACTCTTGCTTGCACAAAGCCCCGTGGCTTGGCTTTTCACTTTCATCTGAAAGCATTTCTGCCTGATAAAAGAACTCAGTGTGTAAACAAGATGTACAGGTTCCCATCTTCAGTGAATAACAATCCTTTGAACGTATTCAGGGGATGACTGAGAGAATGCCAAATACACCTGCAGTCTCAGAGCAGATTGCCTATGTTTCCAGTCTCTACTGGTGTACAAAAACTGTGAAATAGGAGTCCTAAAATATGGCAGTTGCCAAACTGAGTGACTGGCAAATAATGACCTGTTGCATTTACTATTTAAATATGAGATTTTCTATAAAAATACATCATTTTCATTACAAAATATGTTTTCCAAAAAAATGTATTTCATCAAAGTTGTATTCATACCAACACTATTTCAGCCACCTTTCTGTGGTGATATTGATTCTTAAATTTCTTTTAAACAATTGAGATATAATTTGCACATAATATAATTTGTCCATTTAAAGTGTATAATGTGTTATGGTTTCTAGTACATTCACAAGGTTGTGAAGATGCCACTTGTCTTAGTTAAGATTCTATTACAGTGATGAAACCAAAGCAACCTGGGAAGGAAAGGGTTTATTCAGCTTATGCTTCAACATCACAGTTTACCATCCAAGGAAGTCAGGACAGGATCTCAAGCAGGGCAGGAACCTGGAAGCAGGAGCTGATGATGCAGATGCCATTGAGGGATGCTGCTTACTGGCTTGCTCCTCGTGGCTTGCTCAGCTTGCTTTTTTATAGAACCTGGACCAGCAGCCCAGGGATGGCACCACCCACAATGGCCTGAACCCTCCCCCATAAATCACTAGTTAAGAATATGCCCTACAGGCTTGTCTACAGCCCTTATCTTATGAAGGCAATTTCTCAACTGAGGCTCCCTCCTCTCCAATGACTCTAGCTTGTAGCAAGTTGACATAAAACTGGCAAGTACAATACTCCACTCTAGTTTTGAGGGATTTTTTTTTTGTAGCCTACAGGCCTCGTACCTTGAGGATGGAGAGATGGCTCAGTGGTTAAGAACTTGTACTGTTCTTACAAAGGACCTGAAGTTTGTTCCCAGTACCCACAGGGTAGCTCATGACCACCCATAAGTGCAGTTCCAGGAGATCTGACAACATCTTCTGGTCTCCTCACACTCTTGCACTCCCATACCAGCACATGCATATGGACATGCCTAATTAAAAATAACTAAGTAAAATCTTCTGAAAAGCTAAAGTGCATCCACTAGAACCACACTGGCTCCCCATCACATCATCTGTGACCACTGATGCTTCATGTCTGGGTCTGCCTAGCTTCATCAGTTAGCTGAGTTTTCACCACCGTTTAGGTCTGTTGACCATTTCCTACGCTTTACCATTCTCTACTTCATTAATTTCTGATGCCACTGTTTGCTTCTACTTGCTTTCCACTTAGTATGCTCTTTTCCCTACATCTTGGATGAAAGATTGTAATTTTGTTACAAATTCTTTCTGTTTTATTTCTAAATCTAGCAACCGAGAGCTACAGTATAGTCAGACTTCAGTTCCCATAGTAGTCTTCTACCTAGTTGTTCCATCCACCACAGAAAGTAGGGTGCCGATGGTGTCCTTGCTATGTTCATGAGGACAATACACGACACATACCTACATTGAAATGTTACACTGGACCCCAGGGGGAAAAAAAAGAACAACTCTTGTCAGTCAAAATAAGACTTTTTAAAAGACAGGGTAGTAAAGTCTCCAAATCATTTTTGTCCAGTTACCTATTTCATTCTCAGTTTGGTCCATGCCTATTTCATGCATTTGGAGGCTCTGTTGCCAGATGAATACATGATTGGCATGCCTTCCAGCGGGGTCAGCACTTTCAAAGCCATGGCTCCCAGACTCTGGCTTTTGATTGAAAGTCTTTAGCAAATCTGTCAATGTCCTTGCTCCAACTTCCTTCTTATCTTCCTCCTGTCTGTTGATTTCCGCCTTATGACCATCTTTGAGTCCAAAGTGCATCTTCTGTCAACAGCATACAGCACCATATGTTTCCCAATCCAGCCTGTCAGAGTTGCTCTGTTCTTATTGGGTTACTTACTTAAGCCATTAACATTTATGACAATAGTTGAAACCACAGATTCCTGAATGTTTTGTTTTTCTGGAAAAGGCGCCTCAAAGACGCTTACTTACATTGAGGTGCCATTTGCTTCTGCCTGTCTGAGAACATTTGTCTTTATCTTTATGCAAAAAATAATAGTTTGGAAGATATACACCTTCAGGTCATTATCCTCCTCCTCAAAACCCCGAGGGCCTTTGGTATCCAGTATTGCTGGGAGCAATACAGTTCTACATTACTTGTTCTTGTAACTGCCACATATTACATAATTGAGTTTGGTTTGGTTTGGGTTTTGAGGCAGTCTCTGATAGCCCAGGCTGGCCTCATATTTGCTATGTAATTGAAGATGACCTTGATTTTCTGAGCCCCAAGTACTGGAGTTATAGGCACATGTATAAACCATCTGTCTTATGCAGTTCTGGGGACCAAATGCCTGCTAGGCAAGTACTCTACCAACTGATCCACATCCCTAGTCACTCATGCCGCTTTTTGATACAGGGTCTTGGTGTGTACCTCATGCTGACCTCAAGCCTGAGATGGTCCTGCTCCCACCATCTATATACTAGGATCACAGGCCATGCTCTGTTTATCTAACCATCATAGACTTAAACACTAACAGTGGCTACCTAACTAATGCTCTCCTGGTTTAATGGCTGTGGGGCTGAGGGACTATGGTGGTTTGAATAAGAATGGCACCCATAAACTCATATTTAAATGCTTATGGCGTGGCACTAGAGGCATGGTTTTGTTGAATAAAGTGTGACACTGGGATGATCTTTGGGGTTTCAAATCCCCAGCCAGGTCCAGTGGGTCTCTCTTTTCCTACTGCCTTTGGATCCAGATGTAGAGCTCCTCCTCCAGCACCATGTCTGCCTGCAGGCTGCCATGCTTCCCACTGTGATGCTAGTGAACTAAATCATCAGAGGGAAGCAGAAATCCTGAGCCCTAACTGTACACCGGAACCACGGCGTCACTCAGGCTTCACTTAAGATCAATTTGATCAGAATCTCCTAATTAAAGTTCTGTTACTTTAAATTTGCACTTATTTTTATTTAGGTATATTGTGTGTGCCTGTTTGCCCATTTGTGCACCACACACATGCAGGTGCCCTCGGAGGCCAGAAGAAGGTGTTGGATCCCTGTGATTAGACTTATAGGGTTGTGAGATTCTGATGTGGGTGCTGGAAACTGAAGCTGGGTCTTCTGAAAGTACATAAATGTTAAGATAACTACTGACTCTCTTCTCCAGCCCCGAGATCCTGTCAGTTTTCATTCCTAAGGGGATTCTAATGTGTCAGAGGAGAGAAACCTGGGGTATTCACACTAAATAAAATACAACTACGTTTCCACAAAGGGCATAAAGGAGTGTTCCTTTCTACTCCATGAGATGTTACTGCTGGGATTAAAGGTGTGTGCCACTGTCCAACTGCAGTCATTCTTATGAACGAAAACATTTCATTGTGGCTGGCTCACAGTTCAGAGATTTAGTCCACTAGCATCACAGTGGGAAGCACACAGGCAGATGTGGTGCTGGAGAAGGAGCTGAGAGATCTACATCTGGATCCAAACACAGTAGGGAAAGAGAGTCCCACAGGGCCTTGGTTTGCATTGGTGGGGATGAGGGCCAATTCATCTAATAAACTTCATACCACAAGTATTGTGCTCATCCTTGATAAGTAAGGTCCTTCCTTGGTAAGGAGGCGGGGAGGCTTGGTGTTTCTGGGTGTGTATGTGGAAGAAGACATAGTTTTTTGTGGGGTGTGTGTGGGGTGTGTGTGAGGGTGAGTGGTGAGTGTGTGTGTGTGTGTGTGTGTGTGTGTGTGTGTGTGTATGTGTGTGTAAGCCAGAGGTCAATGTCAGATGTCCTCAATCTACCCCCACCTTGTTTTTGGTCCCTTACTGAACCTGGAGCTGCCAGTTCAGCTAGATGGCTTGCTAGCTAAGCCCTGGGTTTCCTCCTGCCTCTCCCTCCCAGCACTGGGACTGCAGGTGTGTGCTCCATGCTGGTTCGTTTACTTGTTTGTTTGTTTGTTTAATGTGGATGCTAGGGACCCAAATTCAGGTCCCCATGCTTGCACAGCGAGCACTTTGGTACCTGACCCCTCTTCCCAACCAGAAGACATAGACATCTCCCCAAACCTTTCCCAAGTCAACAAGGCCCCAATTCTTTCCTCAAAGCTCCAGCCTTATGACTTTTTCAACATGGTGTTGGGCCACATCTCTGTGTTTCATGTCCCTTCTTAAACCACTCACCTTGGATAAAGACAAATGGTAACAGCTGATGCAATTAATACATTTGTCTAGGTATTCTACATAATGAAATAGAGTCACAAGACTAAGTAACAACTTGCTCCAGATCACAAAATGGTAAGGCTGGGATGTGAACACAGAGCACCAGACTTCAAGCTCCGTGACTTCAGCCACTGTGCCAGAGCATTCCCACTGCAAAAATAATGGGGATGGTCCCTTCGACTTCTATAACTCTAGAAGAGGAGCTGGGTGCAAAATGGCATCATCCAGGACAACAGTTCGTGCAGCATCTCAGCATGCTGAGAAATTTGAACTCCACATCCCAAGGTCTGAAGCCACAGATGGTGCTTCACTCCACCAAGTTCACCCATTTCCCCAGGTGATTCTACTCTGGAGCCTCCAAAACATCCCTGCCCTAGTCTTAATTTCTGAGACGGGGCTTCCTTCTTCTCTGTACCTAGGCATCTCAGCCGACACAAGCCACTAATCTGTGACCACAGTGGCGTTTGCTCTCACCTGGCAGGTGGACATAGAGGTCCTGGTACACAGGTGGAGTTGCTGCTCAGGGCAGACTCTCTGCCCTCAGCCCACAGGGAGAGGCTGGCTGCTGAAGCCCATTATCCTGGGCAAGAGGACTGGGGAGGGCAGGGGGTGGTCGTTCAGAGAACACAGAGAAGCTGTTAAGTAGAAAGCTGGTGAGCTTCACCCTTTTGTTATTCCCTCTCTGCACTGTCACTCCGACAAGCTTTGCCTGACACAGGGGCATTAATTTTTCATGTTGCCCTACTACAGACACACAGATTGGATTGGGGCTATGATGAATGAAACTCGGATACAACTGGGAGTCTGGAGATGCCAGGCTACAGGTCACATCATGCTCCATTTCAGCCTCTGGTCCCCACCACACTGCTTTACATGCACTCCTGTGGCTCCACAGAGCCAGAGGTGACTGCTGAGAGGAGGGAATACAATATCCTCAGCTGGTAACAGGAAAGTTGATTAAGAAAAATTCACTCCCTCTATCTGGTTACTGATCTCCTGTTTATCTTCATTTGAACCATCCTGGGTAGATGTGTTTTAATTGCAAGCCACTTCCATTCTTTTTCCGGAACCAGGCAGGGCATACATTATAAAATAAATAAATGATTAAGAAACATCTAATTATTGTTATTAGTTTCTTACTTGGAGGGACTTCCAAGCTGCTGCTTATTAAAGTCATTCATCAAGGAGCCACCGTGCCCTTTCTGGAGGCATTGCTCCCAGGACCGACATGGGACTAGCTGTCTCATGCTGTACGTGGGGCTTAATAAACATGGGCAATATTGATGGCTGTGAATTCCTCCCTTAGCCTAAGCGCCAGTATGATGGATTGATGCTTCCTAAACATGGAGACTATTTCTCTGGCCATTCATCAGCCCTACCACAAATACAGGTGTCAGCCTGAGCCGACGTCAGACTCTAACTGCCTCCCCCCAGAGCACAGGGAGAGAAGTCTGCATTTCCCACCCAGGGACCTCATCAATTTTGCATGCACTGCAGTCCCCTGACTTGTTAAATATTTATAACAATGTCATTATTTACCAAACAAGCTACCGGGCTGCGTCAGTGCCTCCCCCCAACCCCCCCGCCCAGAGAAAAGCTCAGGAGTGTAGAGTAGGGCCCTCCCGCTGAAGAACCTTCAGGACAAGGGTGGTTGGGTCTGGCAGGCAGGTTTCTCTGCCTCCCTTCTAATATGTGTTGTAAGGAATCTCCAAGCCTTTGGGACAGGTGGTTGCCGGGTTGCAAGTCAGCCCCCAACTGGAGATCACAACACTAAGACAGTCACACTGACCTTCTTTGTCCCCAGATCTAGCCTTCACTCATTCTTCCCTGTGACACTAGTCAAGAGCTGTGTGAATCTTTCTGGCCTTGGAAGATGATAAGCCTGCAGAAAGAACCTCACTCCTTCTGCAAGGGTTTCCCGAGCACTGACAGAGGCAGGAACTGGAATGACAATGTGTGCTTGTTTCCCCTTCCTGACAAAGCCCATCTGCCTGGCCCTAGTGGGAATGCCCCTTCAGCTTCCTTGCTGTTCCCATATGGGCTCTAGACCAGTGGCTCTCGATCTGTGGGTTGTAATGCCTTCGGGTAGGGGTGGAGGGGTAGAATATCAGATATCCTGTATATCAGATATTTACATTACAATTTGCAACGCTAGCAAAATTATAGTTATTAAGTATCACCGAAAATAACTTTATGGTTGGGGTCAGCACAATGTGAGGAACTGTATTACAGGGTCGGAGCAGTAGGAAGGTTGAGAACCGCAGTGGGAAGGGAGGGAAGATTCTGAGAGGAGATGAGGTTATGAGAAACATTTACTTCCTGACGGGTGGGGAGGTGGGGAAGAGGGAAAATAGTGATTGGTATGTATTGTATGGGAAAAAAAGCAAGCAAGAAAAGAAAGGAAAGGAAAGGGGAAGGGGAAGGGGAGGGGAAAAGGCCCTATTTCTTTTTCATCTAGATGTTGTCACATTTTCAGAACTATGACAGTCACTAAGGAAAAATTTGGAGACAAAGCCTGATGTACTAAGAAGAGCATGAATAAATAAATAAATAAATAAATAAATAAATAAATTCTCCCAGTCCTTGATGACACAGGTGAGGGACCAAGCTTCCTAGCACCTGCCATGCCTCTGGATTTCCAATGGAGAGTTTTTGTTTTGTTTTGCTTTTTTTATTGAAAATAGATTTTTTTCATACAATTATTCTTATTACGGTTTTCCCCACCCCCTACTCCTACCAGTTCTTCCCCACCTCCCCTCCCAACCAGATGCACACTCTTTCTGCCACTCCTTAGGAAAAGAACAAGCACTTAAGGAAAAATAAATGGAATACAATAAGATAAATAAAACACCAACAAACCAGAACAAAACAACCAAACAAGAGAAAAGAGACAAAGAAAGGGCACAAGAAATGCATAAAGATTCAGAAACATACACGTCCGAAAACACAGGGTTCCCTTAAAAACACAAAGCCAGAAGACACAAGATATTTACAAAGGACTTGTAAGATATGAATAGGGGGGAAAAAAGCCCTGCTTAGCATTATGAGATAAAGAACCTCCAAAGATGCCATTGAGTTCATTTTGTGTTGCCCACCTACTGGGCATGGGCCTACCCTGAAGAGTTGTTTGTTTCCCCAGTGAGACCAGACTCCTTTGGAGAAAACTAATATTTCATTTTCGAGTGATTACCAACTAGAGATAGCTTCTGGGTTAGGGATGGGGCATGTGCCAACTTCTCCTTTCAGCTCCAGGACCCCATCTTGGGCAGACTCATGCAGACTCTGTGCATGCTGCCTCAGTCTCTCTGAGTTCACATGTGCACAAGCCCTGTTGTGTCTAGAAAGCTTTGATTTCTTGGTGGCCTCTATTCCCTCTGGCTCTTTCCAACTTTTCTGCAGTTTCCTGAGAGCCCAGAGAGGAGAATTTTGATGAAGAGACTTCCATTTTAGGGCTGAGTGTTTCAAGATTGAAGAGAAGTTTTTAAGCTTGCCCTAAAAAGAAGCATCATAGGCAAGACCCACCTGGATGGATGATGATTTCAAAATCTGAGGAGAAATGGGATGCTTGCATGGCCAAGATATGTAATGTTGATGAAAGAGAGGCTAGCCACTTCATAAAGTTGAGAATGACCAAGTAGTCAAGGTCATGATCAATGCCTTGTTAAGCCTTCAGAAGCACTAAGCAAAGTACTCTACTTTTGTGGGATTCTCCCCCCAGATGCAGAACCTTAATCATTTCATGAAAAGATGTAAGACAAGTCCTAATTTGAAAGACATCCTGTACAAGTGGCTCAGACACTTCAAGTGTCAATGTCATGAAAAGTCGAGAAACCACAAGACAACTAGATGTGACCTAGTATCAGAGATGGGTGCTTAGATGGCAAAAGAAAAACAAACAAAAACAAAAAACAAAAACAAAAACAAAAAAACAACATTAGAAAAATAAACAGGTGAAATCCAGCTGGAGTCTGCATTACGCCAGTGTTAACATCTGTCTTTGACCTCTGCACTGTGGATATATAGGCTGCCCCCGAGGGAAGCAAAGCAAAGGATATGAGGGAAATCACTGAATAATTTTCACAATTGTTCTATAAATCTGAGTGCTTCTTCACTATTAACAAAATATATGCCCAAGAGCACACTCTAAATTCTGTTAGTAAACTGTACACATTTTATCAGCTTCTGAGTTTGATGTAGTAAAAACTCCTCAGGGATCACACAGAGAAGGATTGTATGGAGTCTTCAGGAGTGCCCTTCTGGAAACCATATCACCATAAGCCCTTGTGTATGTTACTACATTTCCCTGTTTAATTGTTGAGTGTTGGCATGATAGGTGAATAAAACCATAAGCTTTGCAATAAAGCCATTCAAGTTCAGTTCCTAGCCAAGATCAACCATACGCTGTCCCTGTGGCTTGCCATTATTTATATTATCAGACCTCCATACAAAATTAAAATAATGGAGCCTCCTTTGGTTGGACAGTCAGTTACCTATTGCTAAAACATCTGCAATAGCAATTATTAGGGAATAAAAAGACAAAAGTTCTACTTTCATGGTAAGCATATCCCACTGTTAAAGAAAGTGGACAAATCAGCAATTTCCCAATACATAAAATGATCCTCTAAAATAAAATGCAGCAATAAGCTGAAAAACAACAAAGAAAGAGGTGCACTAGACTTGGGGATCCAAAGACTCAGAGGTTCCATTTGAGATGAGGAAGAACTTGCCTTTTTAACATCAGAGGGAAAAGTTCTCTGGCAAAGAACACATCTAGGCCTGAGCCCAGAACAAAAAAAAAATCAGCTCCTATCATGACTAATGAAAGTGTTTTTAGCATCTGAATTTTGGTGCTCCCCTATCTTCCCCCAACCCCCATGGTAAAGTCTAGTTCTTCATACCCTTATATTAAGAGGTGGGGTCTTGAGGGAGTGACTATCTCATGAAGGGATAATCCTTATTAATGAGATACTAATGTTATCAGACAACAACTGGTGTGGTTCCACAAACTCACGTGTTTGAATGATTGGGCCATGGGGAATGGCACTATTAGGACGATTGGCCTTGTTAGAGTAGGTATGACCTTGCAGAAGGAAGTATGTCACTCTGGGGGTGGGCTTTAAGGTCTCTCTATACCTAAGCTCAGCCCAGTGTGGAATTCCAGTCTCCTCCTGGCTGCATTTGGATCAAGGTGTAGAATTCTAAGCTCCTCCAGCACCATGTCTGCCTGGATGTTGCTTTACTCCCAACCATGATGATAATGGACTAAACCTCTGAAACTGTAAGTCAGCCCCACTTAAATGTTGTTCTTTATAAGAGTTGCCTTGGTCACAGTGTGTCGTCACAGCAACGGAAACCCTAAGTAAGACATCAATTACATTATAACTAATATGTTTAAGAAAACTGTTCTTATAAAAAGTGTTGAAGTACATTTCTACCTCCCTCTTTACCTAGGAGGAAATACTGCAGATCCACAGCCCTCTCTGCCCCTTCCCCACAAGCAGAGAGCTTGCCTTTGGGGAGAGCTCCAACCCAGAGACTCAGGTGAGAGCTCCATTTTCTCTCTGGTGACCTTCTAAGGCAGGACCAGCCAGGAGGCACAGGCCTCAGAAGTGGCTGGGCAGCCAGCAAAGGATCCTTTCTATCTCCCTCTTCACCTAGGAGGAGGTACTGCAGTTCCACAGCCCTCTCTGCCCCTTCCCTGCAAGTGGAGAGCCTGTCTCCAGGGTTTGTTATAATCCCAGGACTCAGGAGGGATGACTGATCCACAGACCACTGCACACAGGTCGTACCTGAGGATAGCTGATCTCCCAGAAGTGTTGACACAGACTTACAGACCCATAGGAGGAACAAGTTCTATCCAGAGACAGCAAGAACATCCAACACCAGAGATCAACAGATGGTGAAAGGCAAATGCAAGAATCTTACCAACAGAAACCAAGACTACTTGGCTTCTTCAGAACCTAGTACTCCTACCACAGCAAGTCCTGGATATCCCACAACACCAGAAAAGCAAGATTTGTATCTAAAATCATATCTCATGATGGTGATAGAGGAATTTAAGATGAACATAAATAACTCCCTTAAAGAAATACAGGAGAACACAGGTAAACAGATTCAAGCACTTAAAGAGGAAACACAAAAATCCCTTAAAGAATTACAGGAAAGCACAACCAAACAGGTGAAGGAACTGAACAAAATCATCCAGGACCTAAAAATGGAAGTAGAAACAGTTAAGAAATCACAAAGAGAGACAACTCTGGAGTTAGAAATCTTAGGAAAGAAGTCAAGAACCATAGATACAAGCAACACCAACAGAATACAAGAGATAGAAGAGAGAATCTCAGATGCAGAAGATACCATAGAAAACATTGACACAACAGTCAAAGAAAATGCAAAATGCAAAAAGTTCCTAACCTAAAACACCCAGGAAATCCAGGACACAATGAGAAGACCAAACCTAAGGATAGTAGGTATAGAAGAGAGTAAAGACCTCCAACTTAAAGGGCCAGTAAATATTTTCAAGAAAATTATAAAAGAAAACTTCCCTAACCTAAAGAAAGAGATGCCCATGAACATACAAGAAACCTATAGAACTCCAAATAGACTGGACCAGAAAAGAAATTACTCCCACCACATAATAGTCAAAACACCAAATGCACAAAACAAAGAAAGAACATTAAAAGCAGTAAGGGAAAAAGGTCAAGTGACATATAAAGGCAGGCCTATCAGAATTATACCAGACTTCTCATCAGAGACTATGAAAGCCAGAAGATCCTGGACAGATGTCATACAGACCTTAAGAGAACACAAATGCAAGCCCAGGCTACTGTATCCAGCAGAACTCTCAATTACCATAGATGGAGAAACCAAGGTATTCCATGACAAAACCAAATTTAAACAATATATTTCCACAAATCCAGCCCTTCAAAGGGTAATAAATGGAAAACTTCAACACAAGGAGGGAAACTACATCCTAGAAAAAGCAAAAAAGTAATTTTCCAACTAAATTAAAAGAAGATAGCCACATGAACAGATTTCCAACTCTAACAACAAAAATAATGGGAAGCAACAATTACCTTTCCTTAATATCTATTAATATCAATGGACTCAATTCCCCAATAAAAAGACACAGACTATCAGACTGGGTACGTAAACAGGACCCAATATTTTGTTGCATACAGGAAACCCACCTCAGTGACAAAGATAGACACTATCTCAGAATAAAAGGATGGAAAACAATTCTCCAAGCCAATGGTCCCAAGAAAAAAGTAGCCATTCTAATATTGAATAAAATGGACTTTCACCCTAAAGTGATCAAAAAAGATAAGGAGGGACACTTCATATTCATCAAAGGTATGATCTACCAAGAGGAACTTTCAATTCTGAACCTCTATGCTCCAGATGCAAGGGCATCTACATTCATAAAAGAAACTTTACTAAAGCTTAAATCACATATTGTACCACACACAATAATAGTGGGAGATTTTAACACCCAACTCTCTGCAATGGACAGATCATGGAAAAAGAAACTAAACAAAGACATGGTGAGACTAACAAGTTATGAAACAGATGGATTTAACACATATTTATAGAACTTTTTATCCTAAAACAAAATGATATACCTTTTTCTCAGCACCTAATGGTACCTTCTCCAAAATTGACCATATAATTGGTCACAAATCAGGCCTCAACAGATACAAGAAGATTGAAATAATTCCCTGCATCCTATCAGATCACATGGACTAAGGCTGCTCCTCAATAACAACATAAACAATAGAATGCCCATACACACATGAAAGCTTAACAACACTCTACTCAATGATAACTTGGTCAAGGAAGAAATAAAGAAAGAAATTAAAGACTTTCTAGAGTTTAATGAAAATGAAGCCACAGCATACCCAAACTTATGGAACACGATGAAAGCAGTCCTAAGAGGAAAACTCATAGCTTTAAGTGCCTACAAAAAGAAACTGGAGAGAGCATACACCAGCAATTTGACAGCACACCTGAAAGTGTTAGAACAAAAAGAAGCAAATTCACCCAAGAGGAGTCAAAGGCAGGAAATAATCAAACACAGAGCTGAAATCAACCAAATAGAAACAAAAAGAACTATACAAAGAATCAACCAAATCAGGAGCTGGTTCTTTGAGAAAATCAGCAAAATGGATAGACCCTTAGCCAGACTAACTAGAGGGCACAGAGACAGTATCCTAATTAACAAGATCAGAAATGAAAAGGAAGACATAACAACAGACACTGAGGAAATCTAAAAAATCCTGAGAGCCTACTACAAAAGCCTATACTCAACAAAACTGGAAAACCTGGATGAAATGGACAATCTTCTAGACAGATACCAGGTACCAAAGTTAAATCAAGATCAGATCAACAATCTAAACAGTCCTATATCTGCTAATGAAATAGAAACAGTCATTAATAGTCTCCCAACCAAAAAAAGCCCAGGACCAGATGGGTTTAGTGCAGAGTTTTATCAGACCTTCAAAGAAGACCTAATACCAATACTCCTCAAACTATTCCACAAAATAGAAACGGAAGGTACTCTACCCAATTCGTTCTATGAAGCCACAATTACTCTGATACCTAATCCACACAAAGACCTAACAAAGAAAGAAAACTTCAGACCAATTTCCCTTACGAATATCGATGCAAAAATATTCAATAAAATTCTTGCAAACCAAATCCAAGAACACATCAAAACGATCATCCATCATGATCAAGTAGGCTTTATCCCAGGGATGCACTTAAGTTACCCCAAAAATTCCACCAGAGAGTTCCCAAACCTGATAAACAACTTCAGGAAAGTAGCTGGATATAAAATTAACTCAAGCAAATGAGTGGCCTTCCTCTACACAAAGGATAAACAGGCTGAGAAAGAAATTAGGGAAACAACACCCTTCACAATAGTCACAAATAATATAAAATACCTTGGTGTGACTCTAGCTAAGCAAGTAAAAAATCTATTTGACAAAAACTTCAAGTCTCTGAAGAAGGAAATTGAAGAA